>JAREIK010013663.1:0-86807 GCA_029783825.1 Sapria himalayana
TCTTGATAATTGATGGAGATCAATTAGAATTTAATTAAGTCACAATCCAACTATACCTATGATCTCTACATAAAATTTCACATTTTAACATATTCTTCACATGCTTGAAAATCTTGAGAATCACATTCATATAAATCTGTCTAAGAGAATCTAAGAAACAATATAACAATTCTAATAATATAAAAAATATTGAATCTTATCACCATCAAAGTTTAGTTTTCCTATAATTTTTTATATTTAATGAAATCTACCAATAAATTTGGTACTCATGAAGAGATACTCATATCAAGTGAGTGTCAACCAGTTCATAAATTCTTCATATTAAAATCTATCAATATTTGACCTTAATACCAAACAATATCTAAGATATCATAAATTCTTTATATTAAAACTTGATATATAAGAATTATTTCAAATGAGATATATCAAACTAATTAGCTCATATAACAAGAATATCACCAAATAACAATACTAATATCGCATATTATCCCCATGATCCACCTTGATATAAATGAAAATAATCTGACACACATCTCATATGATCAACCATGTATTTATCAATTTTGTTATTTTTATTGATAACCTTGTAAGATAGCTATGCATGATTGCCTAAGAAATTTTATCATTTTTGTTAATTATTACACTATATATATGGTTAGCTATTTTCAAAAAAAAAAATATTAAATTTCGTCAATATTTATCAAATTTAATAAAAAACAAGTTTTAAATTTAATATAATATTAAAATATTAAGAATTATTAATATTTTAAAATATATTTCATATTAGTTTTTTTTTGTATAATAATTACCAAATATTTTATGATAACACTCACACATAGAATGAGATAGATAAGATAATGAATTAATATTTAGTTGAGATAGTTATAACATTTCTATTACGAGAAAAATTCCTAGAATAGCAATGGGGAGAAGATACGTTAACCACTAACTTCCTAATTAACTGGGTATAATTATTTATTCTCTCAAATCATAGTTCATATCAATTTTATACAAGAAAGAATTTTTCACCTTCCGCACAAAATTCTTAGGTAAACTTGTTTTGTTCAAATCTCTCTCCAAGTATAAGAGATATGATTGTGTATGTCATCTAGTATATCTTTGTTAGGTACTCTAATATATAAAAGGGATATAATATTAATCACCAAAGATAATAAACATTATGAGTGCTAAGAAAATAGACCTTCGAACACCATAATAATAGGTTCATTCTCATATAAGGGTAACCAATAACCTTGTACCTACAAATGCTCATGATAATACTAGCATGGCTAATCCCAAAGAGAGAAGTGAATAATCTCATTGAGAATTGTGCCAAAAAGATGAGTCTATGATAAATGTCGACAAAACATGAGATGTAAGACTTGCCAAAAATGAGAGATGAAAGTTGGGAGAGTTTTCAAAGTTAAGTCTAATGCTGCGTCACTAATGAAAATTAGGATGAGTAACTTGAATTTTCTAATGATTTTTATGATAGAAACCAATAACATGGTCTACATATCACTCAATGTCACGAGTACTCCCTTATTCTCATTTAAAATTATATATGCTGATTTTTATTATTTGTTAATAGTTGCAATATGCATATACCCTTTTCGAGACATTTAATTATCTAGGATAGCAACAAAATTTAATAGATGAACAGAGTACAATCACATCAAAACATATATAAAATGTTATTTTGAACCTTAAGAAAAGACAATAGTAAGATATAAATGAGTATACAAGATAAAAAAAAATCCTAAAAAAAGGTTTATCATCTCAAAGATAAATTGGTAGCCAAAAAATTTATACAAACTTATGCTATTGATTATTGTCAAATATTTTCCTATGTGATAAAATAAGTAGTATTAAATTGTTAATTTCTATTATCGCATTATATATTTGAACTACATATCAGTTGAATTAGAGCAATATATTCTTTCATAAAAATCTTGAGAATAAGATATTTATGCAATAACCCTCAAATTTCACAATTCTAAGAAGTACAACAATGTGTGTAAATTGTGAAAGATTATTTATGATCAAATGGACATTATGTGATGTTATTGAGATACTTTGATAATATTAATTACAAGAGATAATTTTAATATAATAAAATGCATATCAATTGACTAATAACTTAATCTAAGTAATAAACTTGTCTACAAGTATCAATTTTCAATTGATTCCGACATATATAAGAGAAACATATAAAAATCAAGTTATTTGATAATGACTAAATCAGATATTACTGACAATGTTAATATAATTAGTCATTTCAATGATTTTCTCACTCAAACTCATATGGATACAATTATCAAGATTCTCATGCATATAAAGAAGGCTCTAGTACATATAATTTCATTTAAAAAACTAGAAAACATCGAGTAGAGAAATATTCAAGTTCTAATTGAGCTCAAGTGACTATTTAAAATAAATTTTTTTCTATATAATTAATATTTTTTGGAGATAATGTTGTCTAATAAAAAAATAAAAATATATAATTAATAATATATCTAGTACAAAAAGAATATAACATTATGAAATCAACTACTTGTAAGCTTTAGTGGATTAATCATATTTTAGAGAAGCATTGCTTACCAATACCAAAACTGATGACACTTTATTATGATATCCATATAGTTTAGAACATATTGTCAATCCATTGTGTCACACGTGAGCAAAAAATATTAAGGTCGATTAACATTTTATATAGAAATCTATGATGATTTAAAAGTCATATTATCTACATACCTACCGATGAATAAATTACAATCATTTTCATGAAGATTCTCAAAGGATTATAAGTTTTTTCAATCCTTTCAAATTGAATATCCATGACATATTATCATAAGCATGAATGAAAGTATTGAGGTTTGTCTAATAAATAATTTTATTTTTATTTTTATTCTCTTTTATATTATTTAGTAGTACACGACTTATGAGTTGTCTCAACTGTATATATAAATCTATCACAGGTATATTTTGATTTTAAAGAATTAAATAAAATATTTTATAGTTTTCCATTTTTTACTTTCCTCTTCTTTGTCCTTCTGTCCTTTCCCAACTTACAATAGAATGCCAACAAAGTTCCAACCACAACAAGCATTATATCACAAAATGAGGTATACAACTTTTCAAAGTTTTTACCATGAGAAAATGACTATTAAAACTACAAAATGAGACTTTGTAGAGTCCTTTCATGGGTATAATGTTAACATTTCGAAAGGCAAATTATCAACTCCAAAGCTAGACACCAAAAATTCATTCCCCATTGGTTACTAATGTTCATGCTTAAAGTGTTATTACTCCTGATTTATGTTGATCAATCTAAGAACAAATGATTATGTTATAAATGTTCATTTTCACCTTTCCTTGTAGGTACCAAACCCATCCCCTTTAGTAGAACAAATGATCAATTCAAGTGCTACTAATATTCTAAGATATTTTATAAGCTTCTATAATATTGAAAAGGTATTATAATATTTTGTAAAAATTATCACTAAATGATGAGATCATTTGGAATCTAAAAATTTACAAATGTGGGCACTTCAATTGCATTGGATATCATCGGCATGGTAATGTTAGCTTAAGCTAAAGATGTGAAACAAGAAACTACTCATAATTGCTTCGTCCTCTATCAGATTCACATTGAAAAAAATGGAACAGCTTGCAATTTCATCCGAATAACTTGTTGAATAGGAAGTCATTAAGACCAACAATTGATTCGCCAATTCGGCTGTGACATCCAAAGAATATTTATATAAAGTTGATTAAATCTTAAAAAAAAAAAATATTTAATCAAGTAAAGAAATTTCAAGTTCATGGTTGTTATCTATAAGATAAATAGTAAAACAAATAAAAAATAAATAAAATAATATATATATAAAAGATAAATGGTTAAACAAGACAACTCATAACAAAGCCAATTCATATGATGAATTAGAGTTCATGATTGTTACATGTGTCAATGTGTATGACAAAAAAGTTATGAGGACATTAGTATATGTAAATAACTCATATTATAATTGAGGATCAGATAATATTAATTTATATAATATTGAGGGGCCTCACAAAATTAAGTAATAACAAGTTGTAAAGATTATCCACCCTCAATATCGCTCCAATTTGCTTTCATTTGCCCTATCTTATGTTTGAATATACCAAATTTTCTTGATAGAGAAATAAATTATGAAATAATTGGATACTAATATTATTTTTTCCAATACTAATTACCTATTTTAGAGACTAGCATAATTGATACTAAACATTTATCTATCATGAGCATACCTTGGGGTTGATTAGCCTTCTTTAATCTTACTTATGACTATGTCATCCTCTTAATTATAAGTTTTGTCATCTAAGAAAATATATTATATTTTTAATCCAAATTGTAACATTATCATCTATAACAACCAAATCATATCCCAATTACTTGGAGTTAGTTGCATGAATCTTATTTTTCAATTGATCTATTAAAAATTAAGTTTTATTTCAAGTTTTAGTTCCTAATCTTTGTTTATAATTTATCCTCAATTTCTCTTAGGCTCATATCTAGTTCTTTTTCTCTCTTCAATCGAATAGTCTCGTACTTCACAAATAGTGCACTAGAAAGTTTGCATTGAATGTCACCAAAATACCTAGATAATTTTTCATTGTCACCTATAAGAGTTTTTTAATTATTCTTATAATAATTTTATTTTTAATTATATTATTTCTAGTATTATCACCTATATATCTTATCATCCTTATCTAAGATATCTTCGTCATTTAAATATATTATTTTTTATCATCTAGCAATCATTACAACATGATTAATCTTATAATTATTCTAAAATTTTTTTTCTTTTAATCTATTTAATACTCGTTAATAACAAAGAATACTTAATGCATCTTCTTAATTCACACAAATTTTTGATCCAACATAAAAATCTAAAATTGATAATGATTTGTTTTATTTTATTCACACAAATATTAAAACCCCTAAAAATTTGATATATATATATATATATATATATATATATATATATATATAATGTTTGTAGTATTCTTTTTTAATAATGATAATAAAAATTTTTATATTTTTTAAATAATTATCTTTTTTTATATCTTTTTAAAAATATCAATTTATTTACATCAATACATTTTCATTAAAAATAAAATATAATTTAGTCATGAAATTTTAAAGTTAATAGTAGGTACTGAGATAAAATTTCATATATGTAGTATCTCTTTTTTTGTATGGTCACTCAAATTGTATCTTTAGCATAGGCTGTTAAGTTGTCAAATCAAAAGATCACGAGTATTTATTCATGTTTGAGATTAATGATTGATGTTATATCATTCTCATAACAAAATTGTACCAAAGCCTACACACTTGCCCTTTGATACTTAGTGAGGTTCAACAAGTCATGCACTATTTTGACCCAAGGCCCAGCACACCAAAAAATAGGTCATGCAAACCTGGCCAATCAACTATAGTAGGATGAGCCAGGATGACAAAAAGGATAGGAAAATGCTGGCATGAATGGAACTCCTCATGCCCTACTGCTAGTCATACTGGCCCAGTGTGCTATCCAACAATTCTGGAAAAACAGCCAACTAGCCATATGGCATGCTGGGCAAGCTTGGCCAAACCCAGTGCCAATGATCTTTACCCTAATTGCACAACCTTTCACCATCATGCGCTATCTTTTCCACAGTCAGACATCTTATCGTGTGCAATGCCAGACACCTCCACTGTTACAAAATCATTTGGCCCTTGCGGGAGCCAAAAGTTCTAGAAGGCACCGACAATTTTACAACAGCATCAACGCAAACACCATCACATCTATGCACCATCTCTCACGTTTCACCATTGTGCACAGGAGTTTTTCTTGTCATTGTCGACACCAAGTGTGCCACTCTTGCCACCACCAATTTGAACAACGCAGAATGTACCCTATGTATTTGATGTGTACAGTACATCACAAAAAATGGATTGAATGTAGTATGTGTTAAAGGAGACGACTCACTATTGGTGTCAATAGAGTGAGCAAACACAAGATATCCTTCCAATAGTATACATATTGTAGAAAGAAAAGATATAATGATAATAACAGATAATAACAAAAATTATCCATCATATTAGTTTCTAGAAAAGATTGAGCATGCTACAAAATAAAAAGAAATACAATCCAACTGTCCAAGTCATTCAAGAGTTCTCAAAGAAATTTTCAATCATAAAACTTATAAGAGAACAGTACATAAAACACTTTAATATGGTAATAACATATAATATCTTTCCTCTATAAATTATAATTCTTTTGGTTCATATTCTCACTTCAGACTCATGAGATATAAATTCAAGAGTCATCAGTTAGCGTGTCATATAACTTAGCGATTATTGATAAAGCATTTAATATGTTCAAACCATTGAAAATTAAAATTTTCAATGTTTTGAAAATTTAAATGTGTTTGATAAAAAAATATTAGGAGCTGAAAATTTAAAATTTTAAATGAAAAAATATTGAACATATTAAGTAGATAGAGATACAATTAATGTTGAAGGCTGAAAATTTTCCACAAAATTTTTTCTTTTAATTATCATTTTGTCTTTTTTTTCATTTTTTTTTATTTTCTCATTCACGCTACAGTTCGGTTTATGAATATGTCTTCTCCTCCTCATTTCTTAGCCACCATAAACCCTAATCCTAATTTTCTTTCATGATTAATTTGAGAGAAAAAATAATAAATCAACTAGGTGTTCATTAATTTTTATTTTTATATTAAAATTTTAGATATTTTTAAAGAGTTTAAATTTTATTAATTATTTTTTAAATATTTTTATTTCTTTTTTAGATTTATGAATTATTTATAGATATATTTTTAGAAAATTTATTTTTTTTAATAATTAATAATTATAATGAAAAAAAATTTCATTAAAATTTCTATTTATGTTGGATAATATATAATACAATAATAATATAGATAAATATATAAAATATATTATTTTCAGTATTTAGTATTTATAGTTATCAAACAATATATTTATATTTAGCATTCAATTAACAATAATTTATCAAAAAAAAAATTAATAGATATTTAACACTTATAAAATTCAACAATAATTTTTTAGCACTTAATTTTTTTAGTTTTATCAAACGGGCCCTTACTTGTCATCATCCACCATGGTCAACAAACATAATTTAACGTATTTGATAAAATCCTAATTTTTTATTCTAAATTTTATTTATATCTATCAATATCCAAATACTACATAAAAATAAATATCAAATCATAAAATCAATAATCAACAATAACACAATTACATTATCAATCCTAAAATTCAATTTAACCGAATATTAAGAAGAAAATCATACAAGATATATTAAATGGCATCTTATTGATTTGAGAATTATAATGAACACTCACATTTTTCTAAGTACAAAACTCTAATTCTAATCAAAGTTGCTTCTTGTTCACCTTGAATTTATCCTAAATTAGGATTAAATTTGTCTCCTAGAATTTTTTATGTGCGTTGTATTTTCTCTCTCTCTCTCTTTCTTTAAGTTTAACTTGTATGCTTTAAAGATCTATGTTAAATTCTAAGTTGGAAGCTATAGTACAACATTGAAGTTATGACTTTATATCTCTTTGAATCTCTTTCGAAGCACAAATATCATAACATTGATACTGATCATAATGATTATTTGTCTCTCTGTAACACAAAATCACGACATTGGGATTAAATGCAACTTTGATTTTTTTTCTTTATGTATAAATTATCACGGCTCTAAGATTGGTCATGACTAAGATTAAATTTTCTATAAAACAAATCATAATATTAGAATTGACCATGACTTTAATATTCACTCTGTAATAAAAAATTGCGGTAGAAAATAATGGAGTGACTCACATCACTTAATGTTTTGACTATGCTTTGAATAAGATGTGGCTCTATAATGTGTCACGACCAAAGTTTTAAAAGGCGAAAGCGTAAGACGAGGCGTTTTTGTATTCATGAGGCAAGGCGTAAGCCTTGAGGCTTTGAGGCGTAAGCTTTTTGAGCCTCACAATATATAATTAATTAATATTTTAAAATATATAAAATAAAATAGCATAAATAAAAACATGAAAACAATTCATTAGAACTATTAAAAAAAAGCATACTAGTTCACTACTTTCACAAAAAACCATAACAAAGTCATAAAATAGATAATAAATTCAATTATACTAATAGTTTCAAACTTTAACAAAAAACCATAACCAAGTCATGAAATAAGAACTAGAATAAATTGTTTCAATTTAAATTCTCCTCTCCAAGGGCATCATCATCCTCATCCAATGTATCAAAAGTAGAAAAATGTCTACTTTCATGTATCCCCATTTCATGTAAATCTTCATCTTCATCAATTGGCGTCAAATTGAACTCCTTCTCTTTGTCTTTGTCTTCACTTGTACCTATTATAAATTATTAATTAGGTATAAATATTATAAGTTTTTTTTATTAAATTTAATCAAATTTATGACTTTAATTTTTGAGTACTTACTTGGTGCTTCATTATGTTTCCTTTTGTAGGAATGTGAAAAAATCATGTGATCCGATGATGCTTGAGTCTGTTGGGAGTCGGATGACACAACTCTAATAGCATCAACATTGAATAACTCATCATCCTGAAGCCAACAAAGATCAAGGGGGAGGAGGGAATCTTCTTTCTCCGCAATCCACTCATCATCTGAATCAATCTCCTCTACCAAAATCGGATCAATATTTTGTTTCCTTTGTAGACTTCGTTCTCTCAATCTAGTATTGTACCTTACATACACTAGAGCATTCAACCTTTGATGTTCAAGTCTATTTCTTTTTTTTGTATGTATCTACAAATAATAAAATAAAGAAATTTATGTGTTAAAATGAAATAAAGTTCTCTAACATTGAAATAGAAATATATGTATAAAAATTTACAAAAATAGAAATATTACCGATTCAAATGTGCTCCAATTTCTTTCACATCCTGAAGCACTACAAGTAAGGCTAAGGACTCGAATAGTGAACTTTTGCAACTCTGGTGTTGAACCCCCAAAACACATCCACCAACTTGTAGGACTTCTTAATGTTCGAGAATCAATGGCAATACGACTCCCAAATTCACCCATTACTTGGTCAAATGAGTCCAACTGAATGTCAGCTTTTAAACGTTCTTGATAATCCAACATCCTATCCATGCATTCAAATAATCCCTTCCTCACTTCATCAACATTAGAGAACTTATCCTCATACCGCAATTGAGGATTAAGATAGTAACCTGCTGCATGTAAAGGTCGATGAAGTTGCGGAGTCCATCTTGCATCAATTTTTCTCCAAATCAGGCCATATTTTCTCTCCACGCCCCCACAATTAAATGCAATCTTCTCCTTAGCAGAATCCATCAGCTCATAAATATAACTCATGGCTGGTCTTTCCTCTGAATCAACCTCTCTCAAGACACTAACTAATGGAACAGTGGTCTTTATGCAAAAAGCAATATGAGGCCAAAAATTTGGATCAAACAACACTGTACTTCGAGCTTTCACACCTTCTACCTTTTTAGCCCATTTGCTTGAACACCATTTTTCTGAGGAGAACATTGCTATAAGAGCTTGCTTTTGCTTATAAAGGCTTTGGAGAGTAAGAAATGAAGTAGCGAACCGTGTAATTGCTGGACGAAGAAGTTCATGATTTTTTGTAAATGTTCTCATCAAGCTAAGAACCCAAGTATGCCCATATATGAACTTCACTACTTGCCTAGCTCGAGCAAGTGTAGTATCATGAACATTTACCTTTCCAATATCCTCCAACATCAAATCAATACAATGTGCAGCACAAGGAGTCCACCACAATCTTCTCCTTTTTTCCATAAGCCTCATTCCAGCATTCACATAATTAGAGGCATTATCAGTGATGACTTGCACAACATTCTCCTCCCCAATTTCTTCAACCACGTCATCAAGATATTTGAACATCAATTCCCCATTTTTTATTGTATCAGAAGTATCAATTGATTTCATAAACCAAGTGCCAGCAGGACTATTCACCAAAAAATTGATAAGACACCTACTCTTTCCATCTGTCCAACCATCTGACATAATTGAACATCCATATTGTTTCCAAACTCTTTTGTGATCTTCCATAATGATACTTAGGTCATTCACCTCTTCTTTAAGAATCCATGTCCTCAATTCGTGCATAGATGGCGGCTTAAACCCGGGCCCAAAATTTACAACAGCATCCATCATAGGAATCCAATAAGGATCATTCACAGTGTTGAATGGGAGACCTTTTGAATACATAAACCTACCAATTTTTCTACACACTTCCTTTCTTTCTTCTTGCTTCCACCTTGAATTCAAAGTACTTTGATGAGGTTGTGAAGTGGTAAATTTATCTATAGGTCCCCTAAGAATAGGTTCCCCACTCCCACTCCCACTCCCACTCCCTAAGGCACCAATTGTTTTGGACAAGACACTCTCATGCATTGAAGTTAGACCCATACCAATTTCTTGAAGCAATTCATTTCTTTTTGTTTTTTGATCCTTAAATTTGGCTAATGCATCTTTGCATTCCAATCTAACATCTTCACTAACTTTGGGGCATGGTTTCATACCATGATGAGTTCCGGCTAAGTGATGCTTGAGTCTATTCACCCCTCCCGCGCATCTTTGATTGCAAAATTTACATCTCAAATATTGTTCACCGGAAACTTCAATTACATATTTCCACACAAAATCTTTTCTTGAATTTTTCGAATCGGAGGAACTCATTCTAAAAAAATACCAATAATAATATTCACATTTCTATATAACAATATAATTGACTAAAAAAATAATAACAAGACATAATTGAAAGGAATTTAAAAATGAAATTCAAAATTTAATTGGTTTAAATTTAAAAAAGCCAATATTTTTTTTAAAAGGAATTTAAAAATGAAATTCAGAATTTAATTGGTTTAAATTTAAAAAAGCCTATATTTTTTTAAGAGGAAATTAAGAATGAAATTCAGAATTTAATTGATTTAAATTTTAAAAAAACGAATATTTTTTTTTAGAAGAGTGACTGTTTGATTTAAAAAAAAAAATTTTTGATGCAGAAAATAGAGTAGCACAGCTACTGGATATTGATGATCCAATTAATTTAATTGGTAACAAAAATTGATGAAACTCTTCTTATCCGTAAAAATGAGCTCAAAGTTCAAGCTTCTCCCCTTTCACTTAAATAAAAAAAAATTAAAAATCAAAGAGGAGTGGGGTTGTCTTCGGGTGGAGAGATGAAGAGATATGGGATTTTCCATTTGACTTAAATAAAAAAAAATTAAAAAGCAAAGAGGAGGGGCAGGGTTGTTTTCGGGTGACTGGGTGAGAGATGAAGAGAAAAAAAATTAAAAAGCAAAGAGGAGGAGCAGTTCAGGTGAGAGATGAAGAGAAAAAAAAATAAACAGCAAAGAGGAGGAGCAAGGGTTGTTTTTGGGTGAGAGATGAAGAGAGATGGAGAAAGCGTGACATACCTGGAGATGAAGCCGAGGAGATGAAGCCGAGATGATCGAGCAGTCGCCGCTTGAGGTAGGGTTCCAGTTTTCTCCTGAATCTCCCCAAAACAGTTTGCTTTTTCTTTTTTTTCCTTCGGTAGGAGAAAGTGATCGAGCAATTAGGTTTTTGTTTTTCCTTTTTTGAAGGCCTCCCCAAGCGTACGCATCCCTCTTCAAGGCGTGAAAGGCGCGATCAAAGCGCACCTCGAACACGCTTGACTGAAAAAACGTACGCCTATTGTGTGTTTGGCTTTTTTTCAGACGCCTCAAGGCGTTTTCTCTGCGCCTCGCCTTGAGGCGCGCATCAGGGCGCGCCTAGAAAACACCTTTGAAAACCTTGGTCACGACTACTTATATCAATGGAGTAATTGACTGTCATGACGTGCAAATAATATCATGGCCGTAAAGTAGTTTAGAGCTAATGGTACTACGACTCAAAGAAAATAATATGTTCATGATGAATATGTTGTAAAATAAAATAATTATATTAACTCAAATATTGAACCATGACATAAAAAGAATATCATAATTATTTTGGCATAGTTAGACCAAAAAAATAATATCATAACTACTAAAAACTAATGTGTCATGAATTGTCATGAATTTTGTGAGAAAAAAATTATCATGAATTTCAATTACTCCTCGCATCTTCAAACTTTTAATCAACTAAGTCACAATTTTCATCAAAATTCCTTACAATTCATTAAATATTCTCAAAATAAAAAATTAATAAAATTTTTTTGATGTATACTAAAATAGATGCAATCACATCTATATTTACTACCTAAATAACACATTATTATTTAGTATTTGAAGTATCAATTAATAGGCTAGACCATGGACACTTGTTGAAGTTTTTTCCAGAGATGAGGTCAAGAGACCTAAGATACTTTTGAAAGAATCTAACTATCAAATTCATCCAAAGATTCTCACAAAGATCTCTCACTATGACCCCCTACCCAAATAAAGGATATTTAATATCTCCCCAATGGGGTAGCAACATGTTCTTCTTAGTCATTAGATACTACAGTCTTTGTAACTTTTCCTTTCACTTTAGAATCTTGGGATGTAGACTTAAGACATAATTATTACATTATAGATAATCATTCTTTTTTTATTATATTTTTATATTGTTTATTAAAAATTATGATAGTTAAAGATAAATTCTTAAAATTATTAATTATGAAAATATTCAATTTAATTCTTTATTTTTTTAATATAATATTTATTCCACATTGTATGTTAGTCTTTCTTTATAAATTATCTTTTCAGATAATTCAAATATCATATTATTTTCTATTTTACTGATATTTGTTTGAAAAATCAGAATACTTCAAGTAACACTTCATTTTTTATTGACCATGAACTACTGTATATACTCTCTTTTGTGGCTAAATATTCCCATATATTTTTTAGGATATTTGACAAATTACTTGTGCATTTTCAATTTAGTCACTCATTACTGACAAATAAAAAAAATATTATACCATGATATTAGATATATTTATTCACTAGCATATAAGGCATATTAATTAGAAAATTACACCATTACTTCTTATCTTGTCTACCACATTGGTGTGAATCGGGAACCACCTTAATATGATACACTCAGATGTATAAAAATTTAATAGATATGAGATTTGAGAGAAAATTAGATATTTTATCACTTTTATTAATTAAAGCAATTTACATGATTTTTTTTTGCTTTAGAACACAAATATATTTTATCATTCAATCATTTCATAAAAAAAAAATCAAGTTAATAAAAATATTTAAAAAAAAAACAATGTATTAGAGTATATGTAAACAACTTCAATACTTACCTTGCAAATGACATGATCGTACACCCTGCATCTTATGATGATATTCTCCCACAAAATGAGATTACAAAAAAAAAATAGATATTTTATTGAAACTACACAAACACTCTTATAGGTTAAAAATATTCTAAAACATTTCTTAAAAGATGATACTATAATCCTTATGACTATAGTATTGTGATAAACAATAATAAACTTTCAAAAATTATTGATTATTATAATATAAAATTTAATTCTTTATTTATTTCATGTGTATTATTTATTCATGCTTGTTTCGTTAGTTTCTTTTCTGAATTATTTTTCCAAATAACTTAATTATGATTATTTTTTCTTTTATTTATATTTATTTGGAAGACTCAAAAACTTTGATAAACACTTTTTTTTAAATTAAGCAAGCTGAATTATATATATTTTTTTATTGATAGGATATCTGACCATATTTTTTATTATGGCTGACCAATTACTTATAAATTCTTAGCTTGATCAAATATCACTAGAGATGACAAACATGTCGTACTCGACCTTGCATGGCACATTGCTTTTGAGCCTAACCGATCAGCATGTTGTGATAGCTCGACAAGAAAGGAGGGCTTCCATACATGGCACGTTAGCCCTTTGTAATCATGGGGTGGGTCTAATAGTGTGGGGTTGGGTTTGACCAAGGTTAAAACCCAACACATACCTTAACCAAGCTAACATGGGTTAGTCTCAGCCGACATATATGTCGTAGAAGCTAGCGCTACAGTGCCAGCATACCCTAGCCAACTAGACTATCCTATGGGCTAGGGTTGGAGATGGCAGCGGGCCTGGCGGTTAGCCAATGCTATAGGCTATATATATATATATATTTATATAATTTAAAAAGAAATTTTTTAAAACAAATTGACTACAAATACAATATGCATGAATATTAATGCAAAAATATATATCAGAAGAATACACCCAAGTTTGAAAATATAAAAAAAATATTAAAAAAAACAAAAAAAACTACAAAATAAAAATGTAGGTCAAGACAACACCAATATCATAATATCATTTTATTTTGTTCAAATCATCACAACTTTAGCAACTATTTCATGATTATCATGTATATTATCATTCACTTGCAACTTTTTTACTTTATATTTAATACTCATCTATGCATCATCTAAATCATATTTACATACACAAATAAAATAGACTCTAATATTATACTAGATATTATAGAGATCAATAGATCACGCATTATTTTAAAAAGCATGAGAAAAATTAATTCTAATGTTTTCATCAATATGTTAATTTTTATGTTATTATGAAAAAATATATAAAACAATAAAATTATTATATATCTAAGTATCTCAACAACTCATTTAGAGTTTTTAAAAGGGTTGTGCCGTACAGGAATGGCATAGTATTCAAAGTAGTCAGCTCAGCATAGCTCATTTAGCCCGCATTCAGGAACTACCATGTTGGGTTGTGCCAACTAGATTCCATGTCAAGTTAGGTCATGTTGGGTCATGCCAATTATGGCCAACCTAAAAGTGGCCAGGTAAAAATTTTTGAAATTTTAATTTTTGATTTATTCTAAATATATTACATATTTATATTGTATTAAGAATAAAAATAAATTAAAATCAAATTAATAATTAAAAAATAATAATTGATATGCGATCAGCTCATAAATCATCATCCACCAGAAATTCTATTGATTTATTTTAAATGTTCAACCTTTAATCTTTTTAATCTTTCAAATATGAAAGTGTCATTATGATATCTGTCAATGGTCTGGACCTTCTATTTAAAATATTATTGGTTGTCACAATAAAATAGACTCTAATATAGTTGTGTCTCGAGGCACGATCCAACAGAGTTGTCCTTAGCCCAACATGGTCCAAAATTATGCCGAGATTCATGACATGCCGGCTCGAGGCACGACTCATGCCGGGACAGAAGGTGTTGGGCTTCATACTGAGCCAGGCACAACACGGATGCCTAGCACAAAGGTACAAACCAGCAGGCACGGTCAGGTACCTTGCCTCAAACTCGGGCAGGGTTTTGGGCACGATCCCATTGGACCGAGCCAAAGCCCCAAGTCGGGACTCCCGAGCTAGTGGCAACCATGAGCCCTGACAATCAACTCAGACCTTTTGGAACCCTCGAGATCTAATCAACCCAACTTCAACGGTCAAAAGAAAAAAAATAAAGTAAACCGGGATGCATCCGGCTATTGGATGCACCTCCAATGGTTAGAACAGAAATCTGATAGCTATAGAGTTTCTACCCTATAAAATTAATACAAAATAATAAAAAAATTATAAAAAAAATATTTTTCTTATCTATATATATCCTCTTCTCATTTCTCTCAATATCACTTCCACATCTCACTCTCCTCTCTTTCTCTATCTAATTCCTAATTCCTACTCTCTCCCTCTCTCTCTATCTCTCCCTCTCCCTCGCCCTCTCCCTCGCCCTCTCCCTAGAGGTGTCAAACGTGCCGGCCCGGCACGAGGCACGGCACGGTTCGGCCGTGCCTGGGCCGGCCCGGCACGTTCTTAAACTGTGCCCGGGCCCGGGCCGTGCCCGGGTTAAGAACGACCCGTGCCGTGCCGTGTCTGGCCCGGCACGGCTCGTGCCTTGGCACGGCACGCCGGCAGGGGTCCATCCCGTGCCGGTTCACGCAGGCACACGTGGCACTGGCGGCGTGTCACGTGTGCCGAGGCGTGACGTGAGTCGTGACTCACGAGTCACGACCGTGTTTGGCAAGGCGTGCCCGAGCGGGCCCGGCACGGCACGGCATGGCCTTGCCGTGCCCGCCTATATCTAACCGTGTCGTGCCCGGCACGGTAGCACGACCGTGCTCGTGAAAAACGGGCCGTGCCGTGCTGGGCCGGCCCGTTTGACACCTCTACCTCTCCCTCTCCCTCCCTCTCTCTCTCTCTCACGTATTGTGCTTGTCTCTCTGATGCTCTTTCCTCTTGAAGTTCAGTTCAATTTGGCTTTCAAATTTTCTCTTGATCTCAGGTTTCGGGTGCAGATTATGAACATCGGATATTAATTTTCTGCATTTCATAAATGACGAAATGGGGATTATTTTTAAAAATTTAATTTAATTTTTTATTTTTAATAAAAATTAAATATCAATAATATTTAATTTTAAAAATAGAATTTAGAATATAATAAAAAATTAATAAACTAATAAAATATAAATTGATAAAGAGTAAATTTTATGATGACAATGATATTAAAATTCTTTGGAAAGGTCTGAAGCCAAAATCATATTTTCTCACATTATTTTGACTCAAACATATAAAAAAATAGAAAAATAAAAAAAAAATCTATAATTAGGGATCATTTTGACATAGTATAAATTAAAAATATTAAGCGTGTCAATAAAAAATTATCACAATACAAATATTATTAGAAAATATTAACCTATAGATGTGTATGTGGGACTAAGCACCTAAAGAGATATTCTGAATAATATACCAAAAAATAAGATGCATTAGATCCTATACAAACACAATTGAGCGGTGGGAACTTAAGATTAGATCTAGTTTAACTTATATGTTAATCTCATTCAAATACTGCAACGAGTTAGAGACGAAATATGTGGTTAAATTGATTACCATGATAGGTATTCCAATTAGATTTTCAGATGATCTAAAGGCAGTCAGTATTATACAAACTTATGTGTAGCCTACATATCATGAGATTTCTAGGTACAGATTTAGGAATGACATACTAAATTATTATAAGTTAAAAAAATAATAATAATTAATGAATTTAAGAAATATAATAAAGTAATATTCATGACGTCTGATATCTAGACTAATCATGATAATGCATCTTATGCATGCCTCACCTCACACAATATAGATTCTGAATGAACACTAAATAAAAAAATATTAAAATTTTCAGAAATTTTTCATCATCGCGATAGTTTCGCCATTTATGAGTGCATGATGAGTCATTGGCCATTAGAAGAAATTTTCCACGTTACATGTGTCACATCGTTTCCTTCGTGTTGCGGGCGGGGATGAATGTTATTTTTCTTACTTTAAAAAACATACATAATTCACTAAAATTTCTTTGTATACCTCACAGACAATATGAATTTGGTAGTCTCTATTTGTCTACGAGCCTAAAGAATAAAAAATTCCAAACAAATATAAGACACCATTAGAATTACACATACTTGATGTTGAAATCATGTATTAGATACGAACACGTGATATCTAACTACAATAATAGTAAGAGTGACGAACTTATTATTAATGACACTGATTGAGATATATATACAACATTAATAACATATGTTAGTCAGTTTATACTTTTACGACTTACATTACACTCAGTTACATATACAACATTAATAACATATTTAAAAAATTTAGAGATGTCCGACATTTAGTGACATAGTAGTTGAGGTAGAATCCAAGTACTTAAAGTACTAGTCTAATATTTTATCTATTTATTGTATAACTATCTGCATTGACCCTAGGATTAAAGTGGAATGAATAGAGAATATTTTGACATACATATCATCGTATATGAACCAAGATTAGCAAACTACTATGTTGTGCTGTTTAAGATGACATGAATCTACTGACTCCTCTGATGTCGAGCATGACATTAGGGTTTGCTTTTTCTATTACAGTCAATGTGATTTTGAATAAAAGATTAATATTATGATTATATATCGTTGAGGCACTAGCATGCATGAAAGATTAAAAAGATTCGAGATTGGTCATCCATCATCATATTGGAATAAGAGCGAAAGAATTTTTTACAAATGATGACTCATAAGACTTTGAGGATGTTGAGCCAACCGTTAGTGATACCATCAAATACTTATGCAATGGCGATAAAGATGATAATTAGTTGCATACTTTTACTGGTTGGCATTAAAATTTAAGCAGTTGAGCTTGCTACTACTACTTGTATTATTATTATGATTTATGATTAAGATTGATGATATTTATTTTATATTATTATGATTTATAAGTTATGACACTGTATTATTTTATTTATTTTTGCATTGAATGATGAATGAAGAATTGATGTTTTTATTTTTGATATTTTTTGTAATTTATCATTTATATCATTATGTGAAATAAATAAATAATGTAATATAATATAATGTTACACTCACATCGCAACTCATAAATTTTAACTTAAAATATAAAATTTGTAAAAAGAATTATGAAATAATTTATTTGTGCATATTCCACTATTACAATTCTGAGACCGAGACGATGAGTAGAGTCATGAGGGAAACTATGTGAGTTAGTCTCGGAAGCAGTGTCTCAAACTCGAAATCCTAGGACCTAGTCTTAGGCACCTAGCTTTAGCTATTCTAGGGCTAGGCTAAGCTAGAAAACCATACCCGAACCAGCCTAACTTAACATGGACCAGCAAGGCCCAACAAGAATACAATCAAATTCAAGTCGGCAAGCCGTGTCAGGCCGACCAAAATATCGCCGTGTCGTGCTAGGCACGGCATGGTGTATCGAATGGGCCACCAAAAAAATGTCATGCTAGCACGGCATGGCCTGTTTGACACATCTACTTTGATATAATACTAGACACTAAAAGGACCAATAGATCATGTGTCATATTAGATAACATGGGATATATATATTCATGTGATTTTAATTAAATCAAAATATTAAATTTTTATTATCATCATATGATTGAATATAAAAAAAATTAATATCTAAATACTAAGAAAGTTTACTCATATTCAATGGATCAACTCATCATTTGTCGTTAGCTAACTGAAGAGAAAAATCTTCTGTATACGATATCCATGTTCATACTCAAAGTCTCGTTACAACTATCATAGGTAATATTATAATATGTTAATATGTTGGTTAATTTTTTTGTGAATAAAAATTTCAAGTTTATTTGCTTGGTTCTTTAAAGTGAATATTGGTTTAATATATTTTTTCTCTTTCACCTTAAAGTTATGATCCATACAAACAGCCAAATAAAACAAAATTAAAATAGAAAACTAATATTTTAAATATTTGATTTTCATCTCAATTGGCATGGTACTCAATGTAAGGTATCTTCTATACTTATTAAATATGTTACTAATATTGTGCATATATCTAATTACAATGCAAATGGTTGAAATCTACATAGACAAAAATATGTTCGTCATATCATAAAAAATTTTTAATTCATTAAAGAATTTTATCTATCCTAGTAGGAACCATCAATAATAAATACATCATTCTTACTATTAACATAATTGAATATCAAGTGTTGGTATCCAATACATTACTCTAACATCTTATATATATAATTCTAATAGTATCTCACAAGAATTTAAAATTTTTTTATTTTTAGGCATGCTAACCTATGTTGCACGGACACGGATACGGACACGGGGATACGACACGGCAGGATACGGGGACACGACAAATTTCAAAAAACTAGGATACGGATACGGCTAGGACACGGCATGAAAAAAAAATTAAATATAAATATTATCCATTAACATAAATTTAGATAAATAAAAAAAAATACTAAAATATTTTGATAAATAGAAATTTAGAGGGCTTAAATAAAATTAAAATAAATTATTTGTTTATTATATTTTGTATATATATTAAACAAACAATAATAATTAAAATATAAAAAATATATATTTAAGCCCTCTAACCCCTACGGCCCTGCCCCCTCCCGTTACAGCTTTTAACTCTCTCTAACATATATTTTAAATATAGTATTTTAAAATAATTTAAAATACAGTATTTTAAAATAATTTAAATACAATATTTTAAATAATATAAGATACAGTATTTAAAATAATTTAAAATTCTGTTTTTTAAATTAATTTAAAAAAAAATTAAACTCTAACACCCTCTCTCCCCCTCCCCCCTCCAGAACCTTTTTCCACCTCCCGAAAATCCCTCCCGAAACCCCCCTCCACCCCCCTCCCGAAACCCTCTAACGACGCGTCGGTAGGTAAACGACGCGTCTGGAGTTTTTCGGAAACGATTGTTTCCGAAAAACTCGTCGGATAGCTTGACGCGTATCCGATACGGCCACATGGGTATCGCATAAGGATTTGTGTCCGATACGCCACGTGGCAGGTCGGACATGTATCTGACGCATGTCCGACCCGTGTCACTGTGTCCACGTGTCCGACACGTGGACACGGCACTCCCTAGCCGTATCTATGCAACACAGATGCTAACAAATAGAAATTGTTTAAACTCTTATTATATATTTGAGATCTTGACATATTTTTTTATTTCTTATTTTTTCTAATTGGAAAGATATAATTTGTATTCCCTCTTGAACTATTAGGTTATTATATAACACATATATCTAACATGAACTATTAGGTTATTATAATTTTCTGATAAACATATTAATGATAAGTTATTCGAAACATTTTAAAATATAATATTAATAATTTTATTCTAAATATCATATTCCTTAAAGATCTTAGTAATACACTCATATACAGGAAGGTCATCATTAGTAAGAAGGATCTCAAAAAGTCATACAATTTTATTATTATATTTTTATTTTGAATCTATATAGTGAGTAGTAAAACATATGAATGAAGCATCATTGTGATTATTCCATATATCAAATATCACGGACATCACTCAATTATATTTTCTAAACTCACTAATTATTAATTATTTTTCTAAATTATAATATATTATTATGTTATTCTTACTAGTTGACCTAGATTTTATACTATAAATAGGATAGAAGTAGATCTAGATAATACTGATTATCCTGTGATACTCCAAAAATCTAATTAAAAAACTCATAATCATAATTAATTTAACATATCTTCCCTCCCAAGGTCATTATAATAAATAAAAGAGGTAAATTAAACTAAATTTGATCAAACTTCAGAGGCTCCTTCACTCAGTTAGATTTGCATGGGATCTAATGCACCATATTTTTTGGTGCATTGATCAACATGTCTTTTAAAATGATCAATACCACATATATGCCTAAATGTATAAATTTATTATAATATATATATTGTGTCAATTCATCTTCAATATTTCTATACATTTTTTATTATGTTAAAGTGAATTCATACTACTAAAATTCTAGATGTGTCAAATGGGTCGTGTCATGTCAGCAATGCATATTTTTTTCTCGGCCTAATCAGACCATCGTGTCGTATCGTGTCGTGCCTTGCATAAAAAATAGTCAAGTGGCCGACCAATTACAATCATCCACATGGCTGCATTTTAAAAAAAAATAAACCATCCCGTGACAGGGAAATCAAATTTATAAAAAAAACAAAAAAAATAAAATGACCTAAATGACCACCTGGCGGGATCCCTGTCGGGCATTCATCCAGGGCCAATTTACCATGTAGTCTGGCAAAACACACTGGTCAAGCCTAGAGGTGTTAAATAGATCATGCCGAGCGAAGTGAGCCGAGCCGGGCTGGCTCATTTTTAAGTGACCCAATCAAGTCATCGAGCAGTGTCTGGCATGGCAAGGCTTCACCTTAGCCGACCCAGCACTGCCTGTCAGCTCAGCTATCTAGTATTTCGGGCAGGGTCATGCATGGACAAGCCGGATTTAGCCCATTTGGGTTGGGTCTGGGTCTAGTTCAGTCCGTTTAGAATATTTTTAATCCAGAATTCTTAAGTAGTAAAAAATTTTAATTTTAATTATTTAATACTTAAATAATTAAATTAAAATAAATAATTAATTATTTAATTTTTAATTTATTAAATTAAATAAACATAAACGACTAAAATTTGAATACTAACCGTGTCTGAATTAATAAAATTAAAACATCAATACGATTAAATACAAATCACAAAAATATAAGTGTTTGAATCAAGCCTCAAAGTAAATTGACAAAAAAAAAATAAACAAAGACAATCCAAAAATTATATATAAAAATGAGAAATATAAATCTCATTAGCATATAATCAATGATAATATCAGTATAGAGGTGCCAACCGGGACCCGACCGACACGAGGCACGATATGATTTGGCTGTGTCTGGCCCAGCATGGCACGAGAATTTCTCGTGCATGTGCCCATGCCCATGTCGTGCCTGTCCATGGTACGAATCGTTCCTTACTGTGCTGAAGCCAACCAGGCCTCTTGTCGTGACTGGCACGGCACGGGCCCATTGGTACGGTACCTCAGCACGACACAAGAACCCCCCCCCCAGTGGTAAAAGCTGAGCCTGACAATTCCAAAAACTGCCCAGGCCCAAGTCCAATTCCACTGGCTCCACCGGTCCGCCCCCAATCCCCAAAGTTTCGAAATTTAAAAAAAATTAAAAAATTAAAATTTTTGAATTTTAGCCGTTGGATTTCAACTCCAATGGCTATGGGGCAGAATCCGACAGCCCACATAATTCTATCCTAAAAAAATTAATAAAAAATAATAAAAATAAAAATAAAATACTTTTTTAAAAAAAATCATAATTATATTCTATAAAAGCACTTCACCCTCTCTCTAATTTTTATGTTTTGCAAAAATATTAATTCTCACTCTCTCAAATTTCTCTCCTAATATTCTCTCTCTTGGGATTTCGGCTTGATTTTTTAGGACTCACAACTCGGGCACAGCTTTGAAAGTTAGAATCTTGATGTGGTGCACGTGCTTTACATTTACTCTACTTTACAGGTATTTTTATTTTTTTTTAATTATTTAATTAAAACTCTTAACTTAACATAATAATTAATATTTAAAAATAATTAGTTTTTTACCTTCTCTATCTTTTTCTCCACTCTTTAATCTATCTTTTTTGTCTAAAAAAATCAAAAAAAAAAGACTAATACTAATGAAAATAATTTAAATTTAGAAAATAAAAATATTACATAAAGGTTCGATGCTGCTGAAATTTTTATTTGGCCGGTAGTCTTATCCCAAACATCTAAAAAATAAAAAATTAGAAGAACTTTATAGTTTGAACTCATTTTAATATTATAAAACAAAAAAAAATGTAAGGGGTGAGAAAGAAGAAATGAAACTGTACCAATATTATCAGAAAATTTTTACTTATGAGAGTGCCTTGGGACTAGGCACCTTAAAAAGTATGCGGAAATATGCACCAAAAAATATGGTGCATTAGATCCTAAGCAAACCCACCTTAGCAGTGCATTTTTTGAGGCTGAATCAAGTTTTGTCTCAAAGTATACCCCTTTCATATATCACAACGAGTTGGGTAGGGAAAGCATGATCAAATATATCACCTTGATAGGTCTTCCGATCAGATTTTCGAAAGATCCAAGGGTAATGAACATCATGCCGATATATTTTCAGTCTGCTTATCATAGGATTCCTAGATCGATATCTAGGAATGACATACTTAAATTTTATAAAATAGAAAAATAAATAATAATTAATGAATTTATAATATATGGTGGAGTGATGTCCGTGATGTCGGATATCTGAACTAGTCACGGTGATTTATCTAATGCATAACTCACCGCCCACTATATAGATTCTAAATGGACAATAAATAAAAAAATTTTAAAATTCTCTGAAATTCTTCATCCTCATTATAGTCAAACTATTTTTGAATATATGATAAAAATCTTTAGAGAATATAAAATTTAAAATAAAATTTTTAGTATCACATTCGATAACGTATCTAATAATGAAATAGCGATTAATATGTTTATTCAGAATATTAGAAATACACCATTAATAGAGATTTTATACATTAATTGCACGTGTCACGTGATTAACTTAATTGTACAAGTGTGTATGAAAGTGTGTTCCCCCGCTTTGGATAATATGTGTAACTCACTAAAATACATTCGCATGTCTCATAACCAACAGGAGTTCGGAAGTCTCTGTTTGTCTGCGAATATTAAGAAGAAAAAATTTCAATCGGATGTGAGACACCACTGAAATTATACGTACATAATATTGGAATCATATGTTAGATACGAACATGTAATATCAGACTACATCAATAATAAGAGTGACAAACTTTTTATTGACGATACTGACTATGATACAGGAATTTCATTTATGAAATTCCTGAAGATTGTTAATGACACGTCGAACATGTGTTCGTCAATTTATACTCTCACGACTAACATTGCACTCAAGTGCATATACAACATTATCACCATTTCATCTTTTTATTATCACGTTGCATGCAGACTCTGGGATTAAGGTGATATGGATAGAAAATATTTTGACTTACATTTCCTTGTGCATGAACATGAAAAATCCACCTGAATGGTTCATTCACGAAAAATTGACTGACATTTTCACATACTAAGATACTAAATATGGTGATAGTAGTGAGACTGTGAATATGGATATGGATATCATATTCAGAGATAATGATTTTTTCATTCAATTAGCGAGAGAGAAATAACGGGGTAGATCATCAAATAAGAGCGAACTTTCTCGATAATTAGATACCGATTACTGTTCAATCCTATCATATTATAATACTAAGAATCTTTATATATTACCGTGATAAAAATCATATGAGCTCACATTTTCTATGCTATCTAAGATGACACAGGATCTAATAATTCCTCCGGTGTCGAGTGTAGCATCGGACTCTACTTTTTTTGTTACCGTGAATATGATTTCAGGTAGAAAATCAAGATTATGTCCAGATATTGTTAAGACTTTAGCATGCATGAAGGATTTGGATGATTCGAGGTTTAACATCCAGTATCATGCTAGGACAGAGACTACAGTGAAAGCACAAAAGTTGATTACTGATGATGATCCATATGATAATGATTTTGATGTTGAGGTTGAGAATGATAATGATACGCCGATAGACAATTGATGAGGTTGTCAATTGATGTCTGATGGTTGACGATTACGGGATTACGACACACTGACAGCTTCATTTATGTTACAGTTATGCTTATACTTATAAGTTTTGCGTTATGTTTGATTCTAATTTTTGATTTCGATGTTTTGTACTCATTTTTATTTATATTATATTTGCTTTGGTTTTGACATTTTGTTTAGTTTTGTGACTTTGTAATTTTTGTTGAAGAAATTTTATATTTATTTTATTTTTGTGTTTGAGAATTGCATTAAAAATTCTAAAATTTAATTTTAATAAATTATAATCTAAATCTATAAATCTAATTAAAAAGTAATTAAAACAAATAACAAAAAAAAAATTAAACTTTACTACTATTCAAAAATTTTCAATTTTCAATTTAAATAATTTTAAATATTATCTAATCTGATTCATATTTTATAATCACATAAATACTATAAACAAAGAAAATTATTTGTTTAAACCAGCTCGTTTGGGCCTATTCTGGCCCATACGAGCCTAATCTGGCATGGAAAAAAACTAGTCGTGCCGACAGGCTGTGTCGGGCCTGAAGAAACCATGCCAAGCCATGCACGACAAAGTACAGTAACCATGACGTGTCTGGCCCGGCACGGCACGATACAGTAACCATGTCATGTCTGGCCCAGCACGGAAGCACGTTCGAGCAGCCTAAAACCATGTCAGGCCGGTCCGGGCCAGCCCGACCCATTTGACACCTCTATATCAGTATCAGTGTATCAATAGAAATAAATCATAAGCAGTTAAGTAAGCTCATGCGTTCAGCTCAATCATCAATGTCACAATCTCATATCAGCCGTCAATCATCATCAATGTCCCACGAATCATCATCGGCAACCAACTCATCTACTTTTGTTGTAGTCTCGGCATAATTCTGGATGACCAAACTCGAATCCTCTCAATCCTTCATTTATACTAATGGCTCAATAATATCTCACCATAATTTGTATATCCTATCTAAAATTACATTCACTATAATAGAAAAAATAAACTTCAATGATATGCTCGACATCGGATGAATCAGTAGATCCTGTAAAATCTTAGATAATACAAGATTCTTATAATCAGAATGCGATAGGATTGAGCAGTAATAAGTATCTAAAAACCGAGACAACTCACTCCTATTCGATGATTCGCTCCGTCTTTTCCCCTCGCTACATGAATGAAAAAGTCATCATCTCAGAATATGGTATCCATGTTCATTCTCGAAGCCTCACTACTACTCTCACTATACCTAATATCATAGTATATAAAGAACTTAGTCAATTTCTCATAAATGAACCTTTCAGGTTAATCTTCCTAGTTCATGCATGAATATATGTATGTCAAAATATTTTCTACCCTTTCAACCTTAGCCTTAGAATCCATACAGGTATCTAGACAATAAAGAGATTGAATAGTGGATCAGGACTTTAAGTACTTGATTGTCAATCATATCACTAAGTGTCGGATCATCTCTAAACTTCTTTAGACATGTTATTAATATTGCATATGTATCTGAGTGCAATGTAAATCGTGGGACTATAAACTGACAAACACATGTTTGTCATGTCATAAAAAATCTTCAGAAATTTCATAAATGAAATTCATATAGCCTAGTCAATATCATCAATAATGAGTTCATCACTCTTTCTATTAACGTAGTCGGATATTATGTGTTTGTATCCAAAACATGACTTCAACATACTGTATATGTAATTCCAACGGTGTCTCACATCCGATTAGAATTTCTTCTTATTCAGACTCGCAGACAAACAGAGAATACCGAACTCGTATTGTCTACAAAGCATACGAAAAAATTTTAGTGAATTACGTATATTTTCTAAAACAAAAAAAATAATTTTCATTCCTGCTTATACTTAGAAGTTAATGACGTGATTTTTGCATCTAACGTGAAAAAACTCTCCTAATAACTCATCTCTAATAGTCCTAACAAATATGTTAGTGGTTATTTCATTGTTAGATGCACTATCAAATGTGAGACTAAATATTTTATTTTAAATTTTATATTCTCTAAAAATTTTTAACATACACTCATAAATGGTCGGGTCATCATGAGAATGAAGAATCTCTGAAAATCTTAAGATTTTCATCATTGGTACAATTCAAGTCGTGCCGGATTCACATGCCCTTAGACCAAGCTACCTGGACGTGCCTGGCCCAGTAGACCTTTGCAGGGCACAAGCACGAGCATGGATCTAAACTGTGTCATAACGAATAGTGCCTCGGCATGGCCCTGGCTACCCAGCCCGTTTGACATCTCTAATCATGCCTGGCCCACCACAAGACATTTTCATGCAGGCCCAGCATAGCACGAACCATGCCATGGACAGCCCAACCCATCCCAAAGCACAATTCTAGACCGTGTTGTGCTGGGGCCTAGCACTATTGGACCGGTTCGGGCCCTGAGTCGTGCTCGGGCTGCCTGCCCTATTTGTCACCTCTATAAAATTCACATAATTTTATATTTTTAGGCAAATAAGTTGAAGTTATTGAAGAGAACTTAGTTTCGACCTCAGACCTTTCAAAAATTGTTTTTATTATCTATATATATGTCTAATTCATTATCATGAAAGTTAATATTTCTTATATTATTATTTTTATTTCTAATTATAAAAAAACCAATAAACATGACAAACTAATAGATAAAAACAATTATATATCATAACTATATAAATTTATTTTTGTAGTAGTTCACAGTCGTAATCAGCTTTCACATCTCTTTTTTTTAAACTTATTCGGCCATCACAAATAAAAAATAGTAAAATTATGCACTGCACAAAATGTCACAACATAGAACTCAAAAAAGATAATAAAAGAGAGTAAATGAAGAAAATAGGAGAAAAGAAAGAAAGAAATGAAAATAATATTCAAAAAATTGTTATTCTCTATTTAAAGAAATTTTTATTATTAAAAAATAATTTTTTATTATTTTTTAATTTCTTTAATTATAAATAGGTAGAAACCTGACAGCCTTTGAATTTCTAACTATAATTATTGGAAAAAAATCTAACGTTTACAAATTAATAAAGATAAAAAAAATTAGTACATTGTAAGCGACAAACACAACCCATCCTTTTCCATTTCGACACTTGTTACATGAAAATATAATAGGGATCATCCATCAAGGTGCTGACTCAGATGTGTGCTTAAGGGGCATGGGCTAGTATTCTTTTTTAAAAAACCCTAGACAAGTGACCATGAGTACGTCAACCATAACTCATGACTCATGCCCAATGACAAGTCACCATGCCTGTAAATCATGCCAATGAGCCAGTCATGCAGGTTGTGCATAGCACAGCTATCCCCGGCATAGCATGACATGAGCCATGCATCGAGGAAGCACAAACCTTATCTTTATTCCTTTTAAACTTGTAATTATAGACTTGTATATACCAACTTGATGGAAATTATAATATTTTTATTATTTTTGTTTTTTTACATTTGATAGAAACATCTGACATGTGAACTACCCCAATTACTTTTGCCTATTATATAAGAATATTTGATGTATTATTTTCAAAGAATTTTACTTTCATTTAAGTTTTTAGTATTATTATTTTAACAAAAGTAATTAACTATAATATAAATATTATCTTATGAGTCGATAAACTATGAGTCTAAAGTGGATGAACAATCACAAGAGTTGCCTAAAAACTAAGAAGAATCTACCATTTACCTACTAAAGACCAGCCTACCTCCCTCAATTATTTGTAGTTATCTCAGTCTCCTCCCTTAAAATAACTCCCAACAATTATTCATGATGTGACCCATCCACCTATAGTGTGTGCATTGAACTGAGTATCTCCTACCTCTATATATGCTACCACTAGTATCCCCTAGACTACTCATTTATACAAAATAAGATATCTCTCTAATATCTTTCAATTTAAGTCATATAAACTAAATTGTCAGATGATGTAACTCTGATATGATGAGAAATTCCATATCACCCAAAATCTAACTATAAAAAATTAAAAACTCATATCATAATAAGTTTTAAAATATCATGTCAAGAAGTCACTTCATCTATATTGCTCTCTCCAGAATATCGACTTACACTATATATTTTTGTTACATTCGTGTGATTTGTGTAATTACATTATATATTTATGCTATCTACGATAAGTATAGCATTGTTAACTCTTATAAGATCTCGCATTCATGCAAAACAAAAAAATTAAGGTTAGCTCCAACTTCATAGACTTTCACATAGCAAACAAAAGTTGTGAGTCTGCCTTTAATCACTTTTTATGCCTCATCATTGAACAATTCATTTATTAGATGATACATTATCACCTAACTAAAAAATCATATTCGGACCCTTATCACCTAGTGTGGGTAATTCCAATTTTCAAGCTTCAATTAAGTAGTAATCATAATTTAAACTCGCACAAATAAATATAATAAACCATGGAGCAAACCAATAAAAAAATACACCTCAGCACACGCTTGTTGTCCAGCCACATGCACCACAAAGAAGTGGCACAAAACAACGAGACTACACTCAAACACAAGTACAGTACACACATAGTAATTCTAGAGTTTGCACGTGAACCTTGATGCACCATAATGCCACCCACACAACACCATTGTTGTACCAACTGTGCGCCCACATTTTGTGAGCCAATATACTACTAAGAACCTGTCAGACAATGCACATACTTTTTATCAAACTTGATGCACTTTTTGTGAAGCATATACGTCGATACAGTGGGCATTGATATACATCACATGTAGTGGAAATGAAATAGAGGGCAATAGAGGCGCATAGAAACAATGCATGTTCTTCATCTTGAGGTATAAATAGTGCGTGCCAATGCAATGTGTTGTTACCATACACACACTCTCTCTCTCTCTAGAAGCCCTATGAATTGCACTCCCTAGGGTTTTGAATCTAATATTATAATAATATTACGACTAAAAATCTTTCATAAATCTTTTATATAATTTGCAAAATAGAATAAAATGAAGATGGAGATCATATATAGTGCACAATACTCCCACCTTAATGCAAGATCTAGAAGAGATTAATATCTCGAACTCAATAACCTTATTTTTTAAAAAAAAAAATTTAATTACTTTTGATAAATATCAAACTCATGACCTACGCATGACACTTGGATGATGACACACATCATAGCATCAAGGCATAATCTCCAACATATGCATACTAAGTAACAATTATACTTTTGATTGTATATATTCTTTAAAAGAAAATATTATCCTCTAAAAAAATAAAATATAAATAATTAATTTTTTTGAATCTATCAATTAAAAAATAAGGAATTTCCAATTGTCTTTTTACACTTTAACATAACAATTGGTAGATACATAGCTTCCATTATCTTTTATGAACAAACAATTATACTATCACTTCATGATGGAGAAAATATTAGATGGAATATTTATTTATTGCAATGAGTCATTGAGATTGATACACTAAGTTTTACTTATTTATTTTTCCACTTTGACATGTTCTTAGTATGGGTACAAGTGCCCTTGGTACTACGAGAGTGCTCCAAGTGTTTCTGTGTTCGACATAGCAGTACATCAAAGAAGAGAACTATTTAGATCAAAATATAAGTTATGATTATATGGAAACTGATAATGACAACATAAAATGTGCTGTCAATTTTAGATAATGATACCTACATATTAACAACATCAACAACACGGAAACTTCCATCAGCTCCAACTATGCACAACAATAGGGGATCTTGTTTTTCAGTTCGCATGGGCAACCAATCAAGTTCCAGAACAAGAGTCCCGGGCAACTGAGGCTGCAAGAGAGAATTTGCTAATGGGTCCTGAGAATCCTGAAACATGAAATACAAGAAACATTATGAACAAGAATTTGGAAAGAGAGAAAGAACGTAATTTTCTAATTTTAAGCTTACAAGATCAAAAATAGAAAATGTATTATCATAAAAAAGTACTGCAATACGCCCACGACTATGATCCCCAGGAACAATAGGAGAAAATTTGATTCTCCGAATTCCTTCTCTATGGGTGTTGAACGATGAAGACTGCCCACTGGTTACATCCCACCACCGAATGTTTCCTGACTTATCCCCCATGACCTATGAAAAGCAGAGTAACAGTCTGAGTAGAAATGTTTTAAAGATTGAAGAGATGAAGTAACTAAAGAATGACAGATATCACTAGAAAGCACACATACTACGTGTGGCATGCGATAGGCCATGGATGTAATAACCCCATCAGCCAAGACAAATGAAGAAGAAGGCCATTTTGGTCTATATGAGGAAAACAACAAAAATGGAAACATAAATAAAAGAAACATTTTAATAAAGCAAGAAGCAGAAGTTCATCCAGTCTAAATGATGAAGCAAGTGAATAATATAAAATGATGAAGTTATTACAATGCTGATGATATGTGACTTGAATGGAACGTACATGCCACAATGACTGTGCTACTGTGGAGTGCAAGGCACAGTTTGTGTGGTGCACAGTCTGGCTGTGCAACATTGGTGTAAGAAATGAGTGATCATGTGGTGTAATTATGCAGTATGTTGGTGTCAAAATGGCTCAATATATTACCTATAAGTGCACTGTGCTAAAGTGGAACATGTAAGTAGTGTAGAGTGTATGCGACAGTGATACAATTTTCTAATATATTCACAAATATATATCTCTGAAATAACTCTAAATTATAAGTATCGATATATCCGTCAAGACCGATATATATATTCTTGATTGGTGCTCATATACATATACACATTGATATATCTTTGATATATCCGATATATTCATAAAATCCAAGTATCAATATATCCGTATAAACTAATATTGTAATCCTTAGTATGTGCTAAAGATGCCAACACACTATTAGTATCAATGCCTATTTAACCTAAAGCATATAATGTTTAGAAAACATTAGCAATTATTACTTATGACAAAATAAGATAGTTTATAATTTGTATAAAAATTTTTCATATTATTAACAATTTTTATTAATAATTTTTATTACTTATGACAGAATAATTATTACTTATTAATAATTTTTATTAATAATTTTTCATTTAAAGAAAAAAATTAATATCTTTGTTAGTTTCTTTAAAAATCTTCTCCAGTGCACGAGATTTATGCTTAGTAAGAGATCTAGAAGAAATTAATATTTCAATAGCTTTATCTTCCAAGAATTAAAAACACTATATATGATAAGTATCAAACCTAAAAACAAGCATCCTTAGGCAAAAACATTCATTATCGAACCAAACCATAGACTCTAATTTTACTATTTTCTCTAGAATTGGTAAATCTCGATATGTGTGAAATTAAAATTATAACGAGTTGCTGTATATGTAATTTATTTTTACTTAATAATCTGTTTTTAATATTTTCATGTAAGTGCAAGAAAGGAAATATTAAAAGCCCAGAGATGCAGCAGTAACACAATAACGGAGGTCTAGCTGTCCGGCCAGCGGGCCGAAATTTTTGGAGCAGAGCCTGGCCCGTTCCATGATCCAACTCATTTCGGTTAAATGAACCGAATATTTATTTTTGTATAAAATGATTTGTATTTATTTTTCGGGCGGCTGTTTTTGACCGGTTGAACTGTTTATCTTCGTTCTCCTCTCTCTCTGCGCGATTTCGCGATTGCCGAATGCTGCATACGGTAAGACGCTCCATTTGTTGGTTTTAATCTGTAACGCATAAGTATTTTCTGGTGGAGGTAGCTAGTCGTACTAAGCGACTAGCGAACCACGTTATTTCTGTGTTGATTTCTCGTTTTGATTCTGTCGTGGATGTTTGTGGATTGGGATATATATATATTACTTGTTTCTGTATTTTCTGTTGTTTTTTGTTCTTAATCTCACTACCCGTGAAAGCGCGATTGACCAACACGAGTTATAATACTTCAGAATATGTATTATCATTCTCTCAAATTATATTTTAATCCAAATATTTCATATAGGGGAGAAAATATATTATCTATCACCATGTGCATTTAGATGTAAGTGTTATTTTAAGATCTCACTCTTGGAAGAGAGAAAGTGCCTTGTTAGCCTATCAACTGTGTTGAGAAGAATTAAGAGTTCATTCATATTATGTTGGTCCTATTACTTTTGTAATTGAAGACCTAACAAGAATTCCAGTCAAATAGGAAATATCAATGGTAATAATAATGAGCTTATTATTTCTCATGAGACATTTCCATGAGTTTTAGATTGTGAACCCTCTCATTATAAGAATGAGATTGAGAGACTTAATCATCATGATTTCAGAGTTGCATGAAATGAGTAATATCCACAATAATTCCCTATTAAGTCCTCTTCACTATCAATTGATTTTATGTAGAAAATCAATATGGAGCTTTCAATTACTCTAAAATTAAAACAAAGGATATGATCTACTTGGCATCAGCTTTCCCATGTGATATCTTATTTTCGCATTGTAACGATGTATTTAAATTTCTTGCTTTTTTAGATAATTGTAGGATCCTTTATAATATCTTTGAGATTCTTAATTATCCACTTTTAACAAAACCCAACGCCTTCTTTTTAAACCTTTCAAGAAGTATATAATGTGATACAAGAAGGTATATCACTTAGATTAGCTTAAGTCCAAATTTATAACTAGGGGGTTTGCTAAAATATATTATAATTAGATATGAAAAAAAAAATAATCTTTCACCCTCTTTCATTGAAGAAATGATACATATATATATACAAAACTAATCATCCAGCTATTTACATCAAATTATTACATGTATCAAGTTAAAGCATAAACATTAATCATGTCCAACTTGTTACAAAACAAAGATAATCAACCACAAACTCATTTAGTAATTTTGTGAAAATATTCCCTAATTGTCCTCTAGCTTTCATATACCCTATAAAAAAAATCTTCCTGCATTTTCTCACAAACAAAATAACAATCAATTTCAATGTACTTAGTTTACTCGTAAAATATAAGAATATATGCAATATGAAGAACAATTTGATTATCACACCATAATTTTTTTTGTATCAAAGTTTAGAATCAAATTCAATCAAGAGATGATATATGAATAGTATCTCACACACAGACTATGCCATAACCCTAATTTCTAACTCTATAATTGATCATGATCATTATGCTTTTTACTCTTTTATGTAAAGATTAAAATATCAATTTTGATGAATATATCGATAATTGAATTTTATGGATATGTCAAAGATATTCGGTATATATTTTTACATGAATATCAATCAAAGATAGAAATATTAATTTTGATGGATACATCAATATTTAAAATTTATATATATTTCGAAGATATATCAACGAACATATCAAAAATTTTTATCACTGCTTCCATGTGACCAAATTTTTTCTCATGAAATATAATAATCTGATGGGGAACTTCTATTCACTTTGGAACATGCCCAATCCACGCCTAAAAAGCATTCAATATGAGTGTGCCCGTGATTTGCATACCAGATACCACGTCCAAGTGTTCCTTTCAAGAAACAAAAAATCTACTCTAATGATGTCCAATGATGAACTACTGGGGATGAAGTAAACTAAATGACAACACTGACATAATATGTAATATCTAGAAGAGTCAGAGTAAGGTAATTCAGCTTTCCAACCAACCATCCATATCTCTCAAAATCTTCAAGTAGTTATCCATCTCCTATAAGCTGCAATTTCAGAGTCATTAGAGAACTACAAGGCTTTACTCCCAATTTTTTTGTCTCGACTAATAAATCAAGAACATATTTTCTTTGAGATAGAAAGATACTTCTTTACTCCTTGTGACTTCAACAACCAAGAAATACTATACAATAGCATCCCCGAGTCCTACGAGTAAAAATAAGCAAGAATAAAAAAACTTAATAGATGAGATTCACATAATATCACTTCTAGTTATAAACATGTCATCCACATACACAACTTGAAATGTATCTTCCTTGGTTATTTCGCATTCAAAAGGTTATAGAAGTTATTGTCTTAGTCTTGACAAATATTTTATCTCAATTGATGCTACTTTCATTGAAGACAAGCCGAATCTAGTGATTTGTGAACGAACATCTCGAACAAAATAAGTGCTACCAAATATTCAAGGATCAACAAGAAATATTGACTTATTGTGAAAAATAATTTTGAAAGAAATCTCACAAATAACGACATGATATTAATAAGAAAACATGTGCAAACTACATGGACCTAGAAAGAATCAAGAACATTCATTTGAAATAATAGGGCACATGCAATTTCAAGAAGAAGTTTGTTCTGGGGTTTTGGCACTCCATTTTGACATGGAATATCAACACAAAAGGTTTCATGACGCATGTCATTTTGAACCATATAAGATAGAAACAAAGTGGATGTATAAATATTTGGCATATCGCTTCCTAAAGTACGAATTGAAATGTTAAATTAAGTTTTGATCTAAGCACAAAATGCACAAAAAATAGAAAACAATTCAGAATAATTCTTCTTAAAATATAACCAAGTTATGTGAGAATAATCATTCATAAAAATAACAAGATAAAGAAATAAGAATTTAGAAAAAATAGGACAAGGACCCCAATAATTAGAAAAGACAAATACAAAAGGAATACTAGCACATTTATTGACTCTTTGACTCAAACTAGGATGATGGTATTTTGCAAACTAAGACGACTCACAATCTAATAGAGACGCATGACTAAATAATGGACAAATATTCCTAAGCATAGAAGAAATGGAAATCCCAACATACAATGTGCCTCAATAAAAGATATTACACCAGAGCAAGCAAGAATTTTAAACATTGTTGTGTCAGGAATGTAGAGGCCACCAAACTCATATCTATTACCAATAATCTTCTTTGTCATAAATACTAAAACAAGCAAAAATCAAAAAAAAAAAAAGAGACATAACAATTAAAAATTATGAGTAAGCTGACTTACAGAAATGAGAAATCAAATTAAAAGATAAATTTTGTAAACGTAAGACATATGATGGAGGAATCAAATTAAAATTGTAACTCATCTACTAAAGTAATAGTAGAAATTAAAGTGTGTGAATAAAATGTAAAAAAACGACCAAAATTACTTGTCATATGATCTAACATCAAAATCAATGAACTACTTGGAATAAGAAGAAATAAAAAATGCATTTGGTTTACCTCAATTTAGAGGGGTCAAACAGACCGGGACGAGCTAGGCCATTCCGTTTTTTTAGAGCACGGTCGTACTTTTGTGCCGGGCCAGGCACGGCACGGTTACTGTACTGTGTCGTGCTTGGCCCGGCATGGATTATAAAAGCCAGCCCCGTCACGGCCCGCCGTGCCGGTCTGTGCCGAACCCGGTCAGGCCTAACCAGGCCGTACGGGCCATGTTAAAAAAAAAAATTTTAATTTTATAGTTTTATATTTTTTTTTAATTATAAAATATATTAAATTATATATAGAATTATAGATAATGTATAATATAATAAATTTATAAAATGAAAATTATTTAAAATTTATTAATTTACAAAGTTTAAATTTTTTTTATAATTTAAAATAAAATTAGTTTATAATTTATTAGAATTAAATTATAGAATTATAAATTTTTAAATGAAAAAATAAAACAAAAAAATAAATAAATCAAAAAATTTTATTAAAAAAAATTAAAAAGTAAAAAAAAAAATAAAATCAAATCAAATGAAAAATGACCAATCAGCCAATAGTTACCGAAGGTCCAAACCAAACAAATTAAAGTTTCAACGTAACATATAAATAAAGCGTATAATCAATAAAAAATAAAATATCAAAATCAAAAAGTAGTGAATCATCATTAATCGTCAATCAGTATATCATGAGCATCATCAGCCGCAACATCAAAATCAGTATCATATGGATCATCATCATCAGCAATCAACTCATCCGCTTTCGCAGTGGATGTGGCTGCAGTCACTGTCTCAGTCCCAACTCCAGCACGATCATGGATACTAAACCTCGAATCCTATCAATCCTTCAAACAGGCCAAGGCATCAATAATATCTAGACGTAATTTTGATCTCCTATCTGAAATCACGTTCACTGCAACAGAAAAAACAGACTCCGATGTTATGCTCGACACCAGAGGAGTCAGTAGATCCCGTGACATCCGAGATGGCACGAGAAAGGTGGACTCATATGATTTCCACCACTGTAATATATCAAGATTATTATTATCAAAATGTGATATGATTGAGTAGTAATCGGTATCTAAATACCGAGAAAGCTCACTCCTATATGATAATCCACCCCGACATTTCTCCCTCGCTAGCTGAATAGAAAAATCGTCATCTCCGAACAAGGTATCATGTTCGTAATCACAGTCTCACTACGACCACCACCACACCTAGTATCATAGTATGTGAACAGGCCGGTCAACTTATCGTGAATGAACCCTTCAAGTGGCTCATCTAGGTTCATGCACGATGAAATATAAATCAGGATGTTTTCTACCCCTTCCACCTTAAACCTAGGGTCCATGCATGCAGCGATGCAATAAAAAGATGGAACGGTGTACCAGTTTTCAAGTACTTGGTTTCCATCTCTGTAACTATATGGCTAAGTGTTGGGTCAGCTCGATACTTCCTAAACATGCTACTAATGTTGTATATACACTACAGTGCAATGCAAGTCGTGGACATATAAACCAACGAACACATGTTCGTCGTGTCATAAAAAATCTTCAGGAATTTCATCAATGAAATTCCTGAAGCCCAGTCAGTGTCGTCAATAATAAGTTCGTCACTCTTACTATTGACGTAATCGGATATCACGTGTTCGTATCTAACACATAATTCAAACATCATGTACGTGTAATTCCAACGATGTCTCACAACCGATTGAAATTTCTTCTTCTTGAGATTCGCAGACAAACAGAAACTACCAAACGCTTGTCTACGAAGAGTGTAAATATATTTTAGTGCATTACGTATATTATACAACGCGAAAGAACACATTTTCATACCCGCTTGAACAATCAAGGTAATCACGTGACACATGCATCTGACATGAAAAATCTCTCCTAATTGTGCGTCTTTAATATTTCTAACAAACATGTTAATTGTTACTCTATTATTAGATACATTATCGAATGTGATACTAAAAAATGTAATTAAAATTTTATATTCCCTAAAGATTTTTATCATACACTCAAAAATGGTCAGGCTATCATAAGAATGAAGAATCTCAGTGAATCCTAAAATTTTTTTATTCATAGTCCAGTTAGAATCTACATAGTGCCTGATGAGACATGCATAAGATGATTCATCGTGACTTATCCAGATATCGGACATCACGGACACCACTCCACTATATGTCATAAATTCATTAATTATTTTTTGTTTTTCTAACTTATACAATTTTTGGTATGTCATTCCTAGATGTGAACCTAGAAATCCTACGATAAGCAGACTGAAAATATATCTGCATTATGTGCACTACCCTTTGATCTTCCGAAAATCTGATCAGAAGACCCATCAATGTGACAAGTCTGATCATGTCGTCCTTACCCAACTCGCTTGAGTATATGAAGAGAGTAAACTTTGAGACTGAACTCGATCCAGTCTCAAAAAATACTGTGTCAAATTGGGTTTGCCTAGGATCAAATAAACCATATTTTTTTGTGCATAATTCGGCATACCTCTTAAGGTGTCCGTCTCAAACGAACTCTTACATGTTAAAATTCTCATACAATATTTACACTGTGTTATTTCTTCTTTCTCACCCCTATTATTTTTTTTGTTTTATTATAATAAAATGAGTCCAAACTATAGAAGTCCTCCTAGTTTTATATTTTTTAGAAGTTTGGGTTAAGATGACTGGAGAATCCAAAATTCCAGCAGCCTCAGACCTCTAGGTAAGATTTTTATTCTCTAAATTTAAATATGTTTCATTAGTATTTATCATTTTTAGGATTTTTGTTAAACAAGACACTTATTTAGAGAATAGATGATAGATGATAGATTTAACTATTTTAGGACTAGAGCGAGGGAGACTAGAGAGAGAGAGTAAAAAAAACTTAGAATAAATTATCCGGTAAAGCAATCAGGTTGATCACGTGCACGGTACACCACAGTCTAGCTTAGAATTAGAAACCCAAGTTGAAATTCCCGAAAAGCCAAGCCAAATGACGAAATTCTAACTTTCCGAGTCCCGAGAGAGAGGAGCAAGAGTTTTGAGAGAAAGAAAATGTGAGATTTGAGAAAATAAATATTTATGAAAAATATAAATATTATAAAGAGGGGAGAATTTTATAGATTAAAGAAAATAATTTTTTTTTAAAAAGTCATTTTTTTGTTTTTTTTTTTAATTTTTTAGGGGGCAGGATCATGAGAGTCATTGGATTCTGCCCCCTAGCCATTGGAGGTGAAATCCAACAGCAACATTTTATTTTTTTTTTCGCCCGTTGGGGGGGGTTGCGGGAAGGGGAAGCTTGGCTTGGCTCGAGTGTCCAGGGTCACAGTGAACCTACCCGTGACTCATCATGGTGTGGGAAGCTAGGTATGCGGGTCAGTGGGTGCGGGACTGTGGGTGCAGGAAGCTGGGGCTAGGTGTGAACGCTAACCCCGACCGTGCCTAAGGGTCGTGCCACGGGCCACCAAACCATGCCAGGTCCAGCACGGCACGAGGCCCGGTTGGCCTCGGCACGGCACAGGTTGTGCCTTACCCAGGCACGGGATATTCCCTTGCCGGGCCGGCCCAGGCACGGCCGAACCGTGTCGTGCCTCTTGTCGGGCAGGGCCGGGCCGATTGACACCTCTACCTAAATCAACAATAACCGTGACAAAAAGAGATCAAGAGTTAAGTAATTATTGATACTATGAGAAATTCGCAAATTCATCTCAAACAAAAGGTGTCCATTTAGCCAGGTGGCCCAAAGCATGGTCCAAAATAGTCGTGCTAGGCACGACACGGCTAGTAGCCAAGCCTGCCTTTGTGTTGGCAGGCCCACGAGACTACCCATGTCGTGTTGTGTCTGCCAAAACAACCAGAGTACCATCACATAGCATGGCACGGGCCGTTCAATACGATCAACATGACATGAATGGCACATGGACTACAAGCATCGATCTATACTGGACTTAAAAAAAATAAGCACGTTTGGCCATGTGCCTATTTTTTTTATAAAATATTAAACAGGATGCTTGAAGAGCATGCACTCCATTTAAAAAAATGGTTGTTGCCTTTATAACGGTCAATCTCTGACTGGAAACGGTGATAGTGATGTAGACCATAGTAGAGGTATCAAACAGGCCAGACCGAGCCAGACTCGGCCAGACCACCAAGCTGTGCCGGCACAACACGGTATGGTAACCATGCCAAGCACGACAAGGTATGGTAACCGTAGTCATGCCTAGCCCGGCACAACTTTATCACAGTTGGGCAAGCACAGCCCATCTGCTCGAGTTTGGGTCGGGTTTAAGCCTAGTTTGGGCCAATTTGAAAATTTATAATTATTTTGATCCTAAATATTAAAATTATTAAAAAATTTAAAATTTAATTTTTAATTATTAATACTTAATTACTTAAATAGTTATTAGTTAATAGTTAATTATTTAATTAATATAAATAATTATTTTTAAAAATTTTTATTTTATTAAATTAAATAAAACATAAAATTTAGAAAAATAACCAACTAAAATTTTTAAACTAAGTGTCTGAATTAATAAATCTAATATATTAATATAAACCAATACAAATCACAAAAAATTAATAGTCAAGAATCAAGTCTCAAACTTAAAGTAATATGACAAAAAAATAAATAAAAATAATGTAAATAAGATATCATCTATAGATAAAATTATAGCATATGATAAATGATGATATAAGATAAGTATCAGATATCAATGTCTCAATCCGTCAATCATCAATGTTATCAATCGATAAATCATCATCAATATCAATATCACACGGATCATCATCAACCAACTCATCTATTTCTATTGTAATTCTAACACGATCATGAATGCTCAAACTCGAATCCTCCCAATTTTTCATACATGTTAATATCTCAATAATATCTTGCCGTAATATGAATTTCCTATTCGAAATAATATTAACTGCAACAAAAAAAATAGACTATGATATTACGCTCAACATCGGAGAAGTAAATAATTTCTGTGTCATCTTAGATTACACGGGATAGATGGACTCATATGATTTCTACCACTATAAAATATCTAACTTCTTATTATCGAAATGTAATAGGATTGAGCAATAATCAATATTCAAGTATTGAGACAGTTCGCTCCTATTCAATGATCCACCCATCATTTCTCTCTCGCTACCTGAATATAAAAGTCATCGTCTCCAAATATAGTATCTATGTCTGTACTAGGAGTCTCACTATTACTACCACCATACAAAATATCATAGTATGTAAATGGCCCAGTCAAATTTTCATAAATGAACCCTTCAGGTAAATCTTTTTGGTTCATGCACGAGAATATGTATGTCAAAATATTCTCTACTCATTTCATCTTCACCCTATGATCCATGCAGGTAGTCAGACAATAAAAATATGGAATGGTAGACCAGTATTTTAACTATTTGATTTACATCTCTACAACAATATCACTAAGTGTCAAATCATCTCGAAACTTTATAAACATGCTACTAATATTATATATACACCTACGTGCAATACAAGTCGTGAAAATATAAACTGACATATACATATTTGTCGTGTCATAAAAAATCTTTAAGAATTTCATAAATGAAATTCATATAGCCGAGTTAGTGTCATTAATAATAAGTTCGTCACTCTTACTATTGACGTAATCGGATATTACGTGTTCGTATCCAATACATGACTCCAACATAGAGTATGTGTAATTTCAATAATATCTCACATCCAATTAAAATTTTTTCTTTAGACCAGCAAACAAATAGAGACTACCGAACTTCTATTGTCTATGATGCATGCGAAGATATTTTAGTGAGTTACATAATTTTTTTAAAGCGATGGCACACACCTTCATCCTCGCTTGTACTATCAGGTTAATGATATGACACATACATCTAACGTAAAAAATCTATCATAATGGTTCATCTTTAATACTGTTGATAAATATGTTACTAACTACTCTATTATTATATACATTATTGAATGTAATACTAAATATTTTATTTTAGATTTTATATTCTCTAAAGATTTTTATCATACACTCAAAATAATCAAATTATCATGAAGATAAAGAATCTCAGAAATTTCTAATATTTTTTATTTTGTGTATTTAGAATCTACATAGTGAATGGTGAGGCATGCATAAGATGTATCATCGTGACTATTCTAGATATCAGACGTCATAACCACTCTACTATATTCTATAAATTCTTAGTTATTATTTCTTTTTTTTAATTTATAATATTTTAGTATGTCATTCCTAGATAATGAACCTAGGAATCCTATGATACGCAGGCTAAAAATATGTTTGCATAATATTGACTACCCTTGAATCCTTCGAAAACCTAATTGAAAGACCCATCATGGTGATCAGTTTAGTCATGTCTTCCCTCTCTAACTCATTACAGTAAATGAATGAGGTAAAATTTGATGCTAAACTGGATCTAGCCTCAAAGAACTCACTACTGAGTTGGATTTATCTAAGATCTAATACATCATATTTTTTTGATGCATGATTCGGCATGCCTCTTGATGGTCACGAATCAGTTCGACCATCGAACCAACCCAAACTGTCATAAGTTCCAAAAACTTTGGCTTCTGGAACAATCGGGCTCAGGCTAGACGCTGGGGGCAAGGGAAAAATGGCAACAAGTCAGATCGGTCGGGTTATGAGCCCGACAAAATTTCAGATCCATCTGGCGAGGGATTGATCGTCTGGGCATCAGGGTGGAGCTGGATCAGGGCACCATTCGGTTCGTGCTAAAAATGTGAGCCCACCAACCCTCATACCAGGTCGTGCCTGGCCTAGCACGTGGCCCGGGGTACTTAGGCATGGCAAACACGAGCTACGCCATGAGCAAGCCCGGCATGGGCACAAGTCTGTACCGTTTCGTGCCGAGCTAAGCACGACTGAGTCGGGTTATTCCTTGGGTTGGGTTAATTGGCCAATTTGACACCTCTAGACCGTAATCATATAAGATCATGTTAAAGAAAAAAATATTAAAAATATTAAACGAGAGGTTGGGTTTCGATCCGGCATCTTTGGGCAGAAATCCAACTGTGTGTGTGTGTGTAACTGTGTGTGTGTGTGTTTTAAAAATATTATTTTAATTAAAAATTTTATAAATATAAATTTAATATTTATAATTTTTCATACTTCAACTATAATATATTTTCTTTATTGTCAAATTCTCAACTCAATTTTTTAAAGTGTCTAGCAAGCAATATTACTATTTGTATATTAAAAATATTTATTATAATATAATATAAAATATTATAATGCAAATGAATATTGACATACATATTATGGTTGTAGAGTAGACAAACATTTTCTAAGTTTCAATTTTAAATTTGAGTGGTTACAAGGTACATATATTTTTTTCATTTTTTTTCTTTTTATTATTTAATTTTAGAATTAAAATATTAAATTTCACTTCCTCAAAAGCTTTCAAAAATTAAAAAAAAATTAAAAATTAAAAGTAATATAATAAAAATTAGGTTGACAGTGATAAAGATAATAACTCTACCAAAAAATTCAGGATTATGTTATCATTAGCTAAAAAGCACAAACATATGGATACGACACGGCATGATACGGGAACACGGCAAATTCTAAAAAACTAGGATACGGATATGACTAGGATACGACATGATAAAAAAATAAAATTAAAAATAAAAATTATTTTCTTTATAAATATTAGGTATTTTATAAAATAAATTAAATTAAATTAAATTAAAATATTTTATTTTATAAAATAAAAATATTTTATTTTATTTTATAAAAATCATGCCCCCCACAGAATTGTGCCCGCCCTGCATCCCCACAGATCGGCCCGCCCCCTGCCTCCCCCTCAAATCGTGCCCGCACCCTGCCTCCCCACATATCGCGCCCACCACCTACGTCGAGTGGTCAATGTCGCCGCATGAGCGTCGTTGGCCACTGAACGTCGTCGGATGTCGGTCACTCTCGGCATGGATACCGCAGCTGACGCAACCATCCGATACGACACGTGGCGTATCGGATACGGATTGATCAATAATATGCCACGTGATGTATCGGACACACATTCATGCCATGTCCGTAACGTGTCCACGTGTCCATGTGTCAGACACGTGAACACGGCTGTAGGGAGTCGTGTCCGTGCTTCCTTGATCATTAGTATAAATATCATTAATATGAACTCATTTTAAGATTAATAAAAATAAAAATTCTAAGAGAGTAAAAAAAATTAACATGACATATATATAATATAAAAATATATATACTTATAAGTATACTGGTGCGACTGGAAGCCTTAAGAGATACATCGAATAATTCACCAAAAAATATGATATATGAGATCTTGGACAAATCCAATCAAGTAGTAGGATCCTTTTATTTAGATCTACTTTAGATTTGGCAATCCTCATTATTTATCATAATGAGTTTACAAAGAATGGCATGGCTACGTTCATTGTTAGCATGGATTTTCACTTAAATTTACACAAGTCACAATGACAAAACATTTATTTGCGTCACTGCCCACATTGTTGATTCTAACAAAAAGCTAAATAATAAAATATTAAGATTTTATGAGATACTACATTCTCATAATTATTGAGTCATATATAAGTATTTATCAATGATTTTCAGTAAATTCAATATATGAAATAAAATTTTTAACATAATATTATGATGTAATAGATGTCTCCAAATGGGCCAGTCGCATAGCACAACCTGCAGAAATTGGCCCATGACATGACCCAACGCGACTAGAACCATGCAAAGAATAGTGTTGGGCCAGCTCCATGGCACGGCTCATGTCGGACCAGCTCCATGGCATGGTTCGTGCCAGACCAGCTCCATGGCATGGCTCGTGCCAGACCAGCTCCATGGCATGGCTCGTGCCAGACCAGCTCCATGGCATGGCTCGTGCCAGACCAGCTCCATGGCATGGCTCGTGCCAGACCAGCTCCATGGCATGGCTCGTGCCAGACCAGCTCCATGGCATGGCTCGTGCCAGACCAGCTCCATGGCATGGCTCGTGCCAGACCAGCTCCATGGCATGGCTCGTGCCAGACCAGCTCCATGGCATGGCTCGTGCCAGACCAGCTCCATGGCATGGCTCGTGCCAGACCAGCTCCATGGCATGGCTCGTGCCAGACCAGCTCCATGGCATGGCTCGTGCCAGACCAGCTCCATGGCATGGCTCGTGCCAGACCAGCTCCATGGCATGGCTCGTGCCAGACCAGCTCCATGGCATGGCTCGTGCCAGACCAGCTCCATGGCATGGCTCGTGCCAGACCAGCTCCATGGCATGGCTCATGCCAGACTAGCTCCATGGCATGGCTCGTACCGAATCAGCTCCGTGGCACTGCTTGAGCAGGGCCAGCTCCATGGCACTGATCGTACAATGCCATGGTTTCTAGCCCACATGCCACAAAAGATGAGGCAAGGCAAGATACGGTATGCTAACCAATGTGGGGCAATTTCAGCTCATAAAATAACTTCAATTATTTATCGCTTACAAGTTCACAGGGAGTTGGCATACAAATTAAATATGCAAAATAACTGTATCTCAACAATCTCAAAGAGGTAAACATAGAGAGGCCTCAAAAATATTTTGATCAAGAGAATTCAAGTATGATGTAATGATTATGAAACTTCTTATATGAGTCAAAACAATAACATAAAATCTTTTTAGTTTATATTGATAATATCATTATTGAAAGGGATGATCAGTTAAAAAATCAGGAGTGTCAACTATTTGCTTTAATACCAAAATATTACAAAACCTATGCTTGGTTGATTCCAAATATTGTAAATCAAAATGATGGTTAGGATTTTAGGAGTTTTCAAAAAGGAAGATTAAACATGAACAAAACTCTCACAGATAAAAACACACATCACACAACAAAAGATTTCATAGACAAAAAACACACATGCGCCAGAAGTAAAAGGAGGAAGAAGAGAAAAAAAAAAGAAAAAAGAACTTTCGTTCATTATTATAAAATATTAAAAACACGAGCAATATTACAAAATATGTAGTAAATTCATATCACGACACCAAAAAAGAAGTTACAACTTAAATCCTCAAGTTATCAGTGACAATATTACAAAATATGTAGTGAGTTCATCAAGTCAAAATATATCGTGACATTAAAAAATATATATCATGATTTCATTCATATCATAACACCAAAAGATTAAAACATGACTAGAATCCTTCTAACTTTCAATCACAACAACATAAACTACATTGCAACTTTAATCATATCATGATACTAAAGAACATGTCACGACTTGAATACATGAGACTTTCAGTTACAACTATACAAGACATATTGCAACTTCACATTTCACAATCACAATAATGAACTCATATTTCAGTTTCAGAAGAATTGGTCAATTTCTTAAAATAATTTAGAATCATCCATTAAAATAATTTCTTAAAATAGTGTTCCAAGTGAACAATTTTGTGTGTCTCAAATATTTTCTATTAAATGATGATACATATTCAAGGAGCATCATAATACTTATAGAATGCATATGTTTAATGATTTTGTTATATAACAATATGTTGGGGTGTGTGGATATAAGTTATCCATTAGATACAAGTTTTGATCTTATTGATGATATTATTTGTGACATGAAATTTAACTATCAATAGCTATAAAACTAGATATTACATATGTTAATAGTATAATTAATTATTTCATAAATTATTTAATAGAAACTTATTTTGAAATAATATTGTCAATTTTATGATACATAAAGAAAATATATGAAATGAAATTTTTTGAAAACCACAGACAATTGTGTCGAGGAATGTTTTGAGTCAAATTAGGCCTCTCCAAATATAAATTAAAGATTTACTATTGGATTTGTATTTTTTTTGAGAATCAAAATGATATCCTAGAAAAATAAAAAATAATTAGTTGTATTCAAAGTGAGTACATAGTCAAAGTTACAACATCAATACTATGTTAGTTTTTGTAGATCTGACACTTTCTTGGGGAGACTGATTTTCCTAACATATGTTTGAAATGGACAATATAGCATGTTATTTTCGATTAAATTTTATATGAATAAAAGAAATACATTGAGATCAATTATTATTATTTTATTTAACAGAAATATCATGAGAGATCTATTATCAATTCGTACATATCAATTATAAATTAGCTTGTCGATAACTTCATTAAGGTCTCATAGATCTTCAGTTTCCTTCGAGTTAATTGTTTAAAATATACAAGCTCAAACTTGAAAGGAGATGTTTGGCATACTTCTATGTTTATGATATATCTAAGTTATGATTTGTAATTAGAATGAATATTATAATTTTATTTTTTTTAAGAATTATCTTTATAAAACATTAAAACTAAAAATAAACAAAAAATAAAATACAAATTTTAAAATATAAACCATAACAATCCCTTCAAACATGTGCCTAAAGGCCCATAACAACAAATATTGAAGAAAGAAATATAGATTAATGTCTCTTGACAACCTTTGTGAAGAGATATGGTATTGATTTATTATTTGAATATAAGCTCTAACAAAGGTCTTATCATTAATATTGTCTCTAAAAAATAATTAGATCTCTATTTATTTTTTCTGCTCATGACATATTATATTATATATTTTGCTACATAACTATCAATATAAAATTATTGAAAGAATAAAGTGATTATCCAATTTTTGTGAGAAGATATATAATCCAAATATCTTGTAAAAAAATATCATCATCACTATAAACTATACCTTATTACTGAATCTAAAAATAAGTATGTTGCTTATTTTTTCAAAAGACTAAATTATCTCCCTAACAAAAAATAAATAAATAAATAAATAACTTATAGTAGACTTAATCTCAATGCACATTATGCCTCAATTAAATTCTAAGAACTTAGTTAAATATAAGTACTCATGATCTTTGAAAAAGATTTCGTCGAGACTTCTTCGCAAACCACAATATGTAAAAATTTATATCAAAATTAAAAAATTCAAATGGGTTAGGCAGCCCGGGCCTGGCACAGTTCAGCCGTGCATGGCCTAGCACGGCAGGGTTTGGAACCGTGCCTCGTGTCAAACCAGGCACAGCCCGTGTGCCTGGTTCTTCGACATGGTAAACCAGCCTTGGAACTCAGCTGGATTTTTTTAAAATTCAGCTAGAAACCCCAGATATGACCCAGCTCGACCCAGCAAGTCCGGGCACGACCCGGCACAAATCAGATACGAGCCAGGCAGGCAAACAGTACCAAGCTGGGAGATGGTGCCGAGCCGGCGGTTCACAAACCATGTCGTGCTTGGCAATGCTTGGTTGATGTACAATGTCGTATCGTGGCGGGCATGATGACCCAATTGGGCCACCAAAAAATGAGTCAGGACAAGCTGAGGTGGCTTATTTGACACCTCTAATCAAGATGAATTTGCCAAATAGAATCTAAAAAATAATAAATTAAACTAATCAAATAAGTTATATCTGATATGATAATAAATAAATAGTAAATTTTCATTAAAATTTTTCTTTAAGTAGTTGAGGCAATTAGATGAACCACATCTAACAAAAAATTAGAATGGCAATCAATCCAAGCACTTGTTATGACACAACCCAAAAGACCAATGCATATAAGAATATCAACCCTACATTTCATTTGTGAAAAAATTATTGTTCACATAAAATAAGTCACCTCTATCTCGAAAAAATATAAGAGTTTTTCAAAGTTATTCATCTAATAACTACGACTAATGAATTCAATGAGTTGAACAATTATCAACTCATCATCTATTTTAATCAAAATTATATCCATACATTAAATAAATTCATAATGACATCACAATTCTAAAAAATATTAAAAAAATATGCAACACACTTGTATAAATCAAGTGAGATATATATCAATGAAACTCAGACAAAGCTCTAAATACTTATTTCACGACATACAATTGTTTCCATAATTTACAAATTACATTTGATTTGCTACTAAAAACCTTGGTGGATGTTTCATTTGTACCTTATCATCAAGTTCAAATTGAATAAATATATTATTTATATCTAGTTAATATATTCTCCATATATGAGATATTACAAGTGAAATACAATTTACACGAATGTCATACTAACCACTAGACAAACAGTACCATGTCAATCAATGCCAAACATGAATGAATACTTCTCATTATAAGTCTCATTTTAATACAATCTACTTTAGTATTTGAACATGTTTTCATGATGAAAATCCACATACAATTAATAATGAATATTCCTAAAGATCATAATGCAAGTTATCAAATCTCATTTGAGTGAAAAGTAACTCTCTTTCAATATTATGTGATGTCATCTTGTGTGAGGTAATGACTCATAATATTTAAGTATTATAATATTGTCAAAAAAAGTAGTAAAGGAATTAAAGAAAAAAAGTATATGTAAATAAAATAAAATTTTTGAAATCAAATATTCAATACAACTCTATTTTGAAGAGCAATGAGAAACTCAAGATCGGAGAAACTGACGATTTGATCATTTGATTCATTGGCATACTTGTATCTACTTTAAACAAGTTGTGTATATTATTATCTCCTAGTATAAATTCTAAATCATAGATAATCAAGTAACCTAATCTTTGGCACATTATGAGCCTGAACTATAATAAATTATAGTTAGTCTCCTAGTATAGATTATAAGTCATGGGTAATTAAGTCTATAGATCCTAGAGACATTTTTCTTCATGAGAACCTCACACTCACAAGATTCAATTTGATATATACTTGCTGATATATATATATATATATATATAATGATTTCAAATGAATATCATCATAATATGTATCAATAAATACAAATGTAAAGGACGAGTGACTCTCTTTCCAAACTAAAAATCTAAATGAGATTGCATATGAATCAAGAAAAGTAGAATGTTCAACTATATCTTCTAGACTCTTACATTTCATAGACTCGCTAAAAAATAATTCATGCTTCAAAAAATAATATTAGTTTCGTTAAAATTCTATCAGAATCTAGTAAGAAATACTTTTATCTTTTTTAAGAACTAGAGTAACCAAAAAAATAATACCTTGTGATCTAAGTATTATCTTATTGCATCATGAGAAGAGGTTATGAACAAAGTTAACATCTCCAAGATGCATGATCTAAAAAGATATACGATAAAAAATGACATATGAAGAAATTCAAATATGTGATAGTATGTGATTAATACCATATTTCTCAAAAATACTTGTGAATATTTTTAACAAAGAAGAGTATCCAAGCTATCTTGATTATATATTTATTTATCATTTCTGCAACCTCATTATGTCAAACATGTTGGTACATTAAGTCTAAAATATAATTATTTATATCATACAATAAGTATTAAAACTATCCGACACTTTAATGCATTATCACTTTTTTTATATCTTTATTTGATTAATTTTTTATTATTTAATAAAATAACAAAAAACAAAAATATATATATAATCTAGAATAAAAAGAACAATCATGTAAATGATGAACAATCATTAATAAAAATAACAAAAAATACCTTAAACCTTTCTTGGATCTCAACTCTATTAGGTTTTCATAATTAATCATTACTCGCATCAACCTATAGTATAAAATAAGAAGTACTAGTATATATTTCTAATACAAATCAATCATAAGACTAATATACAGTATTCTCACATTAGTATATATATGGTTAAACAAATTAAGAATGTATAAACAATAAGTCAATCATACTTGAAAATATAGAGAGACATCATACCATAAAAAATATAACATACAAATCACACTACTCATTCCCAAATAAAGCCTTCCTTATGACCTTTTGATTATATAAAAAATATTAGTACATATGAAAATAAAGTCAATGTTAGATTGTTTAGAAAGACAAATAACTAAAAAAAATTAAAAGAATGCTCAATAATAAATAACATATGATGAAAAAATAAATTATCAAATTGAATATTATCATAACAACAATAAGCTAAATAATAGTATGCATATTAAATTTAATCACTATGTGGTTGTTTGGTGTCCAGGATAACACTGCATAGGATGAGATTTTTTTTCCAATCTGATATTTGGTGCCATTGATTATATTCCAAGATTGTAATCATGAGATTTATTTTCCTATATTCAATTTTTCACGATCCACCATAAGCATCACCACCCAAGTCTATTTTTCTTATCTAGCATCATCAAACACAAGATAACACAATAATTATTTCATCCCATCCTATACAAAATAATAATCTCAACTTATGTCATGCACCAAACGAGCCTTGCAAGTAAAATGATTTCTAATGAAAATCCTAAATATCACATTTTTGTATTAGATTGCAAACAAAAGTAAAGGATGTATACAAATCAACATACATAAATTCAATATAAAAACATACTCCATATTAAATTGAAAATATAAATCTATATTTATTTGTGTACAAAATTCAAAAATTAAAAAAAAAGCATGCTAATAACATTAACATAAAGATTATATTAGTCACACATAGTCTCACACAATCTAGTTCGGTTATTCATAGCTCTAAGAGTCAGTAACATCATTTTTTATATATGTCATCAACTTATAGTTCATTTACTTTATCTTGAAGACTCATATGTGCATCCTTGTAATTTTTTAAGTACAACAAAATTTTAATAATATTTAGATGTAATGTGTTTCGCTTATACGAAATTATATTCATAATTATAAATAAAAGATACTCAAATAAAATATTAGACACCAACATAATTAGTGTATCATGTATTATTTTAAATTGCATGAAAAAAATAAATTTGTATAGTTTATATCAACTCAATATGTCAAAAGTTTTTATTTCATTATTAGACAAAATATAGCAGTGATTAACATTAATATCTCAATATTTTGACTACTCATTCCGTGCTCGAAGACTCGCTAAAACTATCAAACTTAATTTTATAATATTTAAATAGTTATCAAATTGTAATTAAATTCTACCATTTAATTCTTACATGGAAATAAGTAATAAAGAGATTTAATAAATAACTAATATTTTAAATACTTCTTTTATATCTCAATGATCATATCACTTAAATATGAATATTCTCTATATTAGCTAAAAATATTACTCATATTGCATACACACCTAAGTGCAATGCATGTCATAAGAGTATATAATAACAAACATATATAAATCATATTAACAAAAGATTTTCATTAATTTTAAAAATAAAAATTGTATATCATAGCCTAATTCGTTAATTATTATTTTATTAATTTTATAATTTACGTAGTTGAGTATCACATATTAATAGTTAACACATAAATATTATATCAGATATATATAATTATAATGGTATTTGATATCTAGTTATAATTTTATTTTTTAGGCCTAATTATTGATAGCTGACACATACACCTAACATGAAAAATATTTGTTAGCAAATTATCCCTAATTATTTTCACTAAAATATTTATTATCATGTTATTATTTGAAACACTATTAAATATTATGTTAAATATTTTATGTTAAATCATGTATTCCCTAAAAATCTTCAACATACACTCATATATGATTGGATCATAATGAGTATAAAAAATCTTACAAAATTATAATATTTTTTTATTTAATTTTCAATTATAATGAATAAAGAAGCAAACAACACGTGCAAATATTATATCATCATAACTAATTTGAATATCAAACATTACCGAGTTCAATTTACTTTGTATTTTAAATTTGTTAATGAATAATTATTTATCTATTTTATATTTTTTTATTATATCATTCATATAGGTCATCCTATGGAATATTCATAGTAGCAATCAACCTAATCATGTTTTTCCTAGCAAATTCATTATAATAAATAAATAAAATCACAAAATCTAATATAAATTCAAATTCAAAAACTCCAATTAGTTGGATTTGCATGTGATCCAATGCAATAAATGTTTGGTGTATTGTTCAAAATATTGTTGTGTCACTACAAATGTTTTGGTCATATAAATAGTAAAACAAACAAATTCAAATAACAATCTTATAAGAATTAAGTTGATAGTTCGAGCAATTAACAGTGGATCAACTACCTATTCAAGTTAAGTCGATAAATTTGAACTTTCTACAAAATACTTAGACTCTAGAATTGATTAACTTCTTTGTGTATAAGGATATTTCTATAATTTTTAGTTAATAATGTATTGGAATATTGAATGGATAATAAATTAATATGAAAATGCATGTGTGCCCTCTTGACATACAGGATAACTATCATTCTTAGACTATCACAATCAAAGATGATTCTCTCGTTGGTATCCCCTTGATATTTCACCACTAAAGCAACATATTATTTCATTCTTGTGTCATCTGCATATTTATTTCTTTTAAGGAAAATTATCAACTACCTTTGAAAATTATTTTGTATGTGCATTCATATCTTTTGACATCTAATATCTTTAAAATACAACATAATATAATAATAAATATGTATCTTCAACTTCATAAGTATTATTCTCATAATAAATAATATACATCTTCATATAAATCTCATATATAAAAATTATATAAAAGAATTTGACTAGCAGAATTATCAGCATCTTATGAGTCACATTCTCTTACGTATATCTCATGAATTACCTATCATCATCCGTCACTACTGAGACACGACTCACACACTATGATAAAACTCCTAGATTATGCATTCTACTTCTCTCATATTACTAAAATTAATTCTTCTAGAATATGCATAATAAATTGGTGTAAGTACATTCATGTTTTTGACTTTATGAATACCATACTTGTAAAAATTAAATTTATCTTAATTTTAAGTTAGCTCAAATTTATCTCATAAATTAAAATCAAAAAAAATTATCATCACATTCTTATTGTACCACATGAGTATGTCCCATTACATATTTGACATTGTCAGTCATAACCGATACGCAAAAAACTATAATATAGTAAAAATCCTAAATTTTAAATCTATAATATATTCACATCCATCAACATTTCACACTACAACATTAACATTAATATTCAATAATATAACAAAAACATATACATCACACATAAATACATAAGTCAATCTTATATATCAATTTAGTCTAATATTAAGAACAATTTTATTTGAGATATGTTGAGAGACCTCTCGTACGAACCAAAGATTCTCAATACAAGCTCAAACTTATATATAAACATCAAAACTTAAAATTCAATCAAATATTACTGCATTTGCCTGAATTTTATCTCTAATTAAAGGTTAGAGTCATGATGCCTAGGATTTGTAGTGACTCTTAGCTCAAGATCTAATTCTCCTTCTCTTTTTTTTTTAATCTTTTCTAAGTGCTTCTTAAATACTTTGAACATTCGTGTGATGCTTTCAGTTAGAAATTACGATGCTAACTTAAAGTCAAGACTTTCGTATCTCATCTAATATTCTCTAGAGTAACAAAATCACAATAGTAATGAATATCACGATTCGAGTAACTCACCTCTAGATCACAATGCTGTGACACTGAGAATGACTGTGACTAAAATAATTTCTCGCTATAACAAAATATCACGACAATGAAAATGATCATAACTAATATATTTATTCTTTATAACTCAAAGTCATGATACTGAAAATGATCATAACTTTATTAATTTCTCTCTAGAACACGGTCACAATGGTGAAAAATGTCATGACCAAATTAAATGCTCTCTATAACTAAATGTCATGATATAAAATAATATCACAAATCAAAATACTTATTAATTTTTATCTATTACACATATATTATGGTACTAAAATTTATCGTGACTAATTGTATCAAGAGGCTACTTGATTATCACAACATGAAAATAATATCCTAATCATTAAATATTTTAGAGATAGTATAGTAATGATTTCAGAATAATATCATAGCCAAGAAGACTGTACTACACGATGAAATAATTATATTAATTCTACGATATAGTCATGACATAAAAATATTATCACAACTAATTTTATAAAATTACGACCAAAAAAATATTGTAACTATTATGTAAGATAGTGAAAAGTAAACTTAAGTTGTGAAATAAAAAATATCATAGCTCTACATCGATTCTCTCTCCCCTCAACACTTGGTGACACATTAGAAATCATGGAGACAATAGTAAATGAAATAATAATGACTAGCAGAAGTGACAATAGCAATAGATCAATATTGAATTAATCCTTTGCTATCATAGATTGGAAATGGGTGTGTGTTAGATATCCATAAAACAATCATGATGCAAAGATAATAACTAAAATGCATGCACTTTTATATATATAATATTTATGGTTGCACATGTGTGTTTGTACGTACAAACACAATTATACAATGAAGCTCAACATGTATCTACTCATTCAATAGCATTATTGGCGTTCTGATGAAATGAGAGGCCAAGTCAAGAAAAACAATTGTACCTGAAATCTCGAATCCTTCTTCCATTAATCTCAAAAACACCAAGTGCACCATTTAGCAGTGCAAATGCAAAAGTTTCTGAAGTGTCATCAGGATAAGGATCTGAGGACACATCTTCAAAACAGCAATGTAAGAAATTAAATTTTCAACACCCAAACTTAACAGAAACAAAGCATTTGGTAATCCCCCTGACATTACTTAAAGAGATAATATAAAAAAATGCTCACTAGAATCAAATGAGGCCTTCGAAGTAGAAGTTCCAACTGGAGTCACAGAAACATTATTTTTATAAGTGTGCAAAAACTGTTTAGAACTGTTAGAGACTGCCCATGGGATTGTTGGAAGAGTCCATTCCAATACAGTGAATGGAAGAGCTAAAGATCTAAGCTACATTGACATAAAATCATTATTAAAAGAAAGAACAATGATCAAATATAAAATCAAAAACCTCATACACCAGCAACCAACTAATGGCATTGAAAGTCAGATTGGTGAGATGATGAATGTGTGCCTCTTTGAGGTTGCAAGTTCAATTCCAACTAACTACAAAGTAACTGATGGGACAAAAATTGCACCCCCTGTGGTACAGGTGGTCGACCTCTGGACCCAATTGAGTCCAGAGTCCCACCTGATAAAAAAAATACAAACGTACATAGACAAGGAAAAACAATCACAGGATCATTATTTGTCTATTCAAAACTAACATTTATGTTTTTGTTGGTATTTTTATCTGTATGGATTAAGATAGAAAAGTGCATTGTATTTGTATTTTAGAATTGAACATTTTAAACAAGAAACTTTATATCATTTCTTGATTCCTAGCCATTTATATTATTAATAAAATTAATTATTCCCAAGATTCTTAAATAAGTTCATGTTGATCATTCTTCACATACTCAGAAATGTGAAGACTACTCTTTGATTTTGAATCTCTTATAGACACGAAGGATGTGTTAATGACTGATTACTTGGATTCTAGTTGACTTCAATATTTGATATGAAGATATCTACCACATATAATTATCTTTTTTATATCAATTTTATTTTCTAGAAAAATAAGATCAAGATAAATATTTCTAAATTAAATATAAAAATAGAGTATATGATTATTATATCTATTACTTGTTTACTTCATTAGATTAGAAACATACCCAATGACTGAATGTTTAAATTTTCGGATTAATCATTTTGTTTTATGATAGTTTATCAACAAAACATAAAGGTAGATTGTAAATTTATCCAAAAACTAGAGTTACAGATCTATTATACAGTTATGACTTATATTCATACCAAAAATTAGGGTTCACAGATATATTCATGAAGGTTTTAATAAAATCTCATATCAAACAACTTTTCTCATGTTTTAATTGATAAATTAGGGTTTCATATCTTGAGTTTTTCAAAAAGGGGAAGAGAAGGTAAAGAAAAAAAAATAAAAAATAAAAAGAATTACATTATGTTTCAGTATGTTATTATTTTTAAGTTTTATTCTATAATTTTAATAGGAGTGCTAGACTTTTGGACTGCCCCGATCACTTTTGCTCATTATGTAAAGACATTTGATATATATATATACACACACTATGCTATGCTATGTAAAATTCAACATGATATCACAGCCAATACCATGGGGAAAATCAACCCTAGAGAGTTTTTTACATCGTAATTTTTTATTATTTGTATGTTTTGTTTTATGCTTTTCATAGGAGTAAACTTTAAGGCTATCCCAATCACTTTTGCAAGTTATATAACAGTATTTGAAATATATTTTTATTATTGAGTGTAATTACATTTTTATTTTACTGTGACCTAAAATTCAATATGATATCGAAGCTAATACCATAGGAAAAATCAATGCTAGGGAATGTTAGGATAACAAACACTAGAGAAAAAAGTTTTCGCTGCCTCTGGAAGTGAGATTGTGTTTGTTTCGATGATGGTGGCTGAAGGTTCCAATGGTGGCAATAACAATGGTGGTGCACAATAGAATTCGTTTTTTGTTTTTAATTTGGGTTTGAATTGGCATAAAAAAGTGTAAATTAGGGTTTTGCACAGCTTAATTCATTTAAATTCAATTCTGCAAAAATTCAATTTTAAAAATTAAGATTTAACAGATATCATAATTTGGTAAATTTTATTTTGAGAATAAATTAGAAATTTAGAGAATAACAACAATTTGGTGCAATTTAATTTTAGATTATACATACAATATGGAGCGGTATTATCACAATGAAAATAGAAGTAATAAAGCATCAATTTAATGTATACACAATATAAATATGAGTCACATCAAAAATAACTATTAGATCATATTTCTAAAGAGGAGTCTAAGAACTTTACATAACATTTAGAAAGACATTATCTACCGATGTTATCCAATAATCATCACATATTTCTTCTATTATGATATTTATTAAAGATAAGTATACAATTTTTTTTCTTAAATATTATCAAATCACTTCTCTTTTAGGTATCACTGATTATTTTACTTATAGACTCACTTTAGACTCTTAAATTACGGCACGTGAGTTAATACTTATAATATCAGTAGTCATATCACATTCATTTTTTTGCACTAAAAATATTATTATTATCAATAACAAATATGCAAAAGTCATTGTATACGATAATATCTAATTGGGTCTTTATTACTTTCTCATGACTTGCATATTCTCGATCGTTGGTTCTTTAGTTAATTTACTATTTATAACTTCAATTTTTATTTTATCTTTACTTTGATTGACATTTTTTTGTAGGATCAAGAGACCATGAAGAAAACTTCAATTGAGATTGAGAAATTTGAATTATATATTTACTTTTCAATTGTAAGATCTCATTTGAAATATTTGACAATTTTATATCCTTTATGTGTACATTATAGGTTTGATCACTCATCATTAATCAAGTTCAAAATATTTTACTTTTATCTTAAAAATATATCATTCCTAGATTCTAATACATGTCAATTAGAAAAGCTTACTAAAAGATCCAATCTTACATGTCAATCCTGTTTGAGCATGAACTAATTCGATATGATACACTCAGAAATATAGAAACCCAATAAAAAAATGATTTAAGAAAGATTTAAATATCTAATCATTTTTATTTATAATTACTTGAAAGATACATAGATAAATCTCTTACATGATACATCATAAATTTTTTTTTATTTTTTAAAATTTTTATCATAATTATCATCATTAAAAAAACCTTTTCATTATTAAATAATATATCTTATTGCTGTATATGTAATTTGTTTTAACTTAATAATCTGTTTTAAATATTTTCATGTAAGTGCAGGAAATAAAATATTAAAAGCCCGGTGATGCAGCAGTAGCACAATAACGGAGGTCCCGCTGACCGGTCAGCGGGCCTAAATTTTTGGAGCAGAGCCTGGCCCAGTCCATGATCCGACCCGCTTTGGTTAAATGAACCGGCTGTTTATTTTTTGTATAAAATGATTTGTATTTATTTTTCGGGCAGCTATTTTTTTTTTGATCCGGTTGAACTGTTTATCTTCGTTCTCCTCTCTCTCTGCGCGATCTCACGACTGTTCCGTGCTGCATACTGTAAGACGTTATTTCTTGGTTTTAATCTGTAACGCATAAGCATTTTCTGGTGGAGGTAGCTAGTCGTACTGAGCGACTAGCGAACCACGTTATTTGTTGTGTTGTTTTCTCGTTTTGATTCTGTTGTGGATGCTTGTGGATTGGGAATATATATTGCTTGTTTCTGTGTTTTTTGTTGTTTTCTGTTCTTAATCTCACTACTCGTTGAAGCGCGATTGTCCAACACTTATCCCAACTATTTAGGATAAGATATATTAATCATATTTTTCAAATTAACTCTATTTAAAAATTATGTATAGTTATAACCCTTTAGTCTTTAAATTCTTGTTTATAATTCTTACACAATTCTTCTTATGCTTACCTCTAGTTCATTTTTCTCACTCAACTCGAATAGTCTCGCACTTCCTAACAAACATACTAGGAGGTCTACATTGAACGTGACCATACTACTTTAGATGATTCTTCATCTTATTATTTATATGAGATATTTTGATATATTTTCTAATAACCTCATTTCTAACTTTATCATTCCCAATCTTATCACGCATCTAACTTATTATTCTCATGTCTAATACATTCATCTTTTGATGTTACTTTTTGATCGCTAATATTCACTTTCATACTGCATATTTGGTATAGAGCTTCTTTATCTTCTTAAAGTAAAATTATTTTTTGAAAATCAAGTATTCCTATAACTTTTTAATGTATATATTATATATAGAAAAGTCATAAACTAAAACAAAATCTAGGATTACTCTTCATATTTTACTCCTTTTTCCAAACTTATATCCTTTATTAATGCATCTCATAAACATTATTATTTACTCTTATATGTTCATCTAAGTCTCTACTAATTATAATCTTACTTCCCTTGATATACCTTATACTAATTCATTTATATCTTTCCAAAAAAATTTATTGTTTTTTCATATAAACCTATTTATAACACATGAGAAATAATCATTCATAATATCATTCATATTTAACTTTTTTCCCACATAACAAAGTATATAACTATTAAATTTCCTAAATATCTTACATTTTAAATTAGTCTCTTGTAAATATTTTATATTAATATTTCTATATTTTAGGATATCAAATAACACTAAATATTTATCATTTAATGACTTAATATTTCAAAAAAATATCCAATAAAATGTGGAAACCATTACTTTTTTCACTACGACTAAGAAGCATTGTTGTAATCCTTTCCAAGCCACTACATTTGGATAATGTAGTATGTTACTTTAAATGGACAACTTCCTAGCATCAGCATGTATTAGTAATTTAAGATCCATAGAAATTTTGTAATATTTATTTATGATAGTAGTCCACTTGACAATACTATCCTCTTTTATTTATAATGGCAATGCAAATGTAGCTCACACAAGAGAATGATCAATACACACACACACATAAACCCACGTGCACCCACACACTCTCACACACACCCTAAAACAACCACACCTTTACACCCACACACACACACACCCTCCTCCTCTATTCAGCCTTAGGATAATTGTCAGAGATTTAGCCCTTACTATATGGATCATAAGATTATATATCAGATTTTTTATATAAATACACCCCTACAAAATATGATCAATAAAATAAAGAATAAATATCTAATTGAGAAGATCGAACACTCCTACTTTAAAAAAGTATTTCGAAATATTTTTTAGAAAATATGATTTTAACAATAATCTATATTATCAATTGAATATCTTTTATTCTTTCTCAACATATACTCTTTTAAATCCTACATCCTGGGAAGAGCACATTTAACTTGAATCTAAAATTTTTAGATGTGCTTATTTTATCTTCAAACGTACAATTCAAGAAATATTTTCAAACACAGTTTTATGTAAAAAATATCAAGAGAATCAAATATTATCTTAGCATAAAGATACTTATTCTATGATTAGTATCATTTTATCATAGATAAGATACTACTTGATACTCTTGCAAAGGTTAGCCTATTAAGTTTTACTCTAGTAAAAATTATCATTGATCTAAGTATTCACTTCACTTCTGATGTGTTGGCTCTAGTTAGTTCGACTGTTTATAAAAAAATTATAGTGAATAATAATTATTTAACTATGATTATACTAAACAAAACAAATGTAATCAATATAGTTAGTTATTTTTTAAATTATCATTAAATTGTTCATATTGATGCAGCTCTTTACGTATTGAGGAATGAGAAAAAAATCTTCATAACATATAATCATGTTCATAAATCATGGATAAATATAATTAATCAAATATTCAAATTCAAGTTGACATCAGCATGCACTCAGAGAAAATCTACAACAAGATTTTGTACTTTTCAAAGAAACAACCTTAATTCCTAAAAGAATAAAAGACAGATAATTATTTCAAGATCAAATATAAAAATAATGTTCAGAGTGATAGCGAATGTTACTTACGAGATACTTAATAAAAATAATGGCTCATACTATGTCAATCATTGAAAGGAACAAGAGAATGCACAAATAATACAAACAAGAATGAAAGAGTTAGGCACAAGTAGCATGAACGAGAATGAATGAGTTGGCACGTGCAGCATGACAAGTATGGTGAGTGCCTAACACGCACATGCCATGCTGGCATGTTCATAAAATAGGAACATGAATATTATTTATGAATGAGATGAATGAATGCACGAGCTCCATTTAAAATTGCAAGTCATAACTTGCAATAATAGCAACCTTTTGACAATACAAGGACTTGTCAATGTCATGTCAGAAATACTAATAAAAAAATAGCTTTTTTGTCATTGAATGTATTCCAATGAATATGGACACCCAAAATTTCTTAGATTTGTGTTCTAAAAAATATTTTAAAAAAAAACAAAATATAATTTATTTTTTTAATCTTAAAAATTTTCTATAAATAAGAGGTTAATAATTATTATTTTTCCCACTCAAATTATTAAATTTTCTCTTAAAATATCATAACTATCTTGTAATGACGAGCTCAAGCTTTAAGTATTTTTTTTATATATATTTTTAGATTATATAAATAATAAAGTACAAAATGAAACTATGTCATTGCATGTGAATAAATTAATATTGAAGGGCGAACATTTTGGTTGGTGTTTACGAACTTGTAGAGCACATAGGCTAAAGGTACATATGCTTTATTTTTTCTTGAGTTATTTTTTTCTAGTATAACGTAAAAAAAAAATATAATTCTCTCATACTAAAAATTCTCAAAACATTAAATTATAAAATAGAAAATTATAAAAATAATATAAATGATATAGACCTAGACTAAAGGTGTAAACCGGGCCAGGCAGCCTGAGCACGACACGATTCAGTGGTGTATGGCCTAGCACGATACTATCTAGCATCGTGTCTTGTCCTAGACCATGGTGGCCTGAGGCACGACTCATGTTGTGTTGGGCTAGTATGAATCGTGCCTCATGACGAGCCAGGCATGACCAACATGTCTAGCCCATTGGCATAATCCACCGGCCCAATGAACCGAGACCAAACATGGGCAGAACTCGGAACACGAGACTAGCCTTATCGGGTGACCGCCTGAAGGGGCAATTTTTAAAAAAAAAACCAATCACATAAGTCAAATTATACTTACATGGCCAGTGAAAATTGGCAGGCCTCCCCTACCCCGCCCATTGCATTTTCATGCAACTGGGACAAAAGGTCAAAAAAATTTGAACCAATCTGTGCAAGCAAGAACAAGCCCGAATCAACACAGCCCACTCCAAAACCAACACGACCCACTCTAGGCTTGGCACGGCCCAACACTTTGTGGACCAACTTTGTCATGTCAAGCCGTCATTCTGGTTCTTATGTCGTGCCGGCACAGCACAGCCCATTTGACACCTCTAACCTAAACATAGATAAAGATAACCCAATTGAAATAGCTGAGATTGAATTATCTCGTAATTATAGGTCATCTCAACACATACACCTAAAAAACCTATGAATATGCAAACATTTATAATTTAAACTAACTTTAAAATAATTAAAAATAAAAAATATAATAATTACCAAAAAAAATTTAGTATAATATATATATTATAAAAAATATATATACTTAGCGGCTAAGAAGCACGGACACGGACAAGGGGATACGACACGGCAAGATACGGGGACCCGGCAAATTCTAAACAACTAGGATACGGATAGGATACGGCATGATAAAAAAAATAAACTTAAAAATAAAAATTATTTTCTTTATAAATATTATATATTTTATAAAATAAATTAAATTAAATTAAAATATTTTAGATTATAAAATAAATATATATATTTTTATTTTATAAAATAAAAATATTTTATTTTATTTTATTTTATAAGATAATATTTATAATTATTTTATTTTATAAAATAAAATTATAAAATTATCTTATATTATATAAAAATATATTTTTTTATTTTATAAAATAAAAATATTTTATTTTATTTTATTAAAATATTTTATTTTATTCTAGCCCCCAGCCTGCCCCCAACCCTCAACTCGCGCCCACCCTCTGCCTCCCCACCGTCAATTCGCCCCCTGCCTCAATTCGCCCCTGCCTCAATTCGCGCCCACCGCCCCTCCCTTCAATTCGCGCCCAACCCCTGCCTACCCCGCCCCCTCAATTTGTGCCCGCCACCTGCCTCCCCCCCCTCAATTCGCGCCCACCCCCTGATTCCCCCCCCCCCCCTCAATTCGCGCCCCCACCGCCTGTGTCGAGTGGCCAACGTCGCCCATGCGGCGATGTTGGCCACTGGACGTCCGATACGCCATGTGGCATATCGGACACGTATCCGATGCGTGTCCGTACCATGTCGCCGTGTCCACGTGTCCGACACGTGGACACGGCAGTCCGGTGATGTATCCGTGCAACACATCTTAGCGGAGTATTTGTGGTATATGATACCTTAAAAATTACATCAAATAATATATCAAAAAATATGATAATATTTAATCCAAAGCAAGCCTAATTTTATATGAATGGTAAGATCTTTAAATATGAATCAATTTCAAATTTATTGACATTCATTATTTATCATCATGAGTTTACAAGAAAATGCATAGCCAATTTCATTCAACCCACTTAGTGTAGGATCCCTAAGTTGAGCAATATGAATAACTTAATAAAAAATTTATAAAATTAAAAAATATATAATAATTAATAATCATAGAACACATAATAATATATTTTCTATGACATTCAACATTTGAACTAGTCATAATATCAATATATTTGCATGTGTTATCACTTATTTTATTTATTTTAAGTAAAAATTAAATAAAAAAATATTAATTTTTCATGAGATTCTTTGTCTTTATGAATGGTATTCCATCATATATGAGTATTTATCATGTATCTTTAGGAAATATGAGATATAAAATAAATATGCATAACAATTAATAACACATAAAATAATAATATCACTATAAGTATGATCATGAGAACTATTAGAGACAATCTCTTAGATGAGATTTTTCACATTACATATATATCACATAATAAACATAAAAGTATAAGTTGACTTTAAAATAATTTTCACCTCATTAGAATATATATAAAATACACTAAAATATATTAAAACAATTAGCATACTATAAGAGTTTTACATTATATATAATTCGGTAACTAAAAAAATTTTCAAGTTAAAAAAAATTATTTTTAAAATTCCTTAAAATCATTTATAATATGACGAATATGTATTCGTCTATATACATTTTCACTACATGCATTTCACTTAGATGCATATATAACATTAATAGCTTATTCCAAGTTAATATCTAGATTTTTGTGTCATATTATTGAGATAGAAAATAATAATAATAGTTTTAGTCATCTATTCTAATTTTTTATTATTTGGTTGTCATTTGAATCGTATGATTAAAATAAAAAAGGCATAAAACAAAATCAAATACATTTTTATTTGCAAGAACCAACCATAAGAATCATATGATATGATTTTTAAATAATTAAATAATATATTTAAATATTACAAAAAATATATATAATAGTTTTAACGAGACTCTATGAATAAAGATTAACATCATATTTAAAGATGACTTTTTAATTTAATTAGCAAAGAACAAATAATGAAAAGGTCCGTGAAATAAATATGAACTATAAAAATATTTAGATTTTGATTATTATCAATTATATCCCAAAGTGATAATAAAAATTTTAATATATTGAATTTATGAAAATCATACAAATTAATATTACACGTGCTATCAAAAATTATATGTGATCTACTGACACCTCTATTAATTAGTATCTGAATCTAATTTTTTTATGATTATCAAAGTAATTTCAGATAAGAGAATAATACTATGACTAAGTATCATTAAAATTTTATCATGCTTAAAATATTAAAAAAAATTTACAAATGAGTCATCAAGATAAAATAAAAAAGCTAAAAATAAATGATGACATACATTAATATAATGATGCTAAGAATATGAGTTGTGATAATCCAATTTAGACCAAATGACATTTGACTAGCTACATTTCTTCAAACCTAGTGTATTTTTTTAATACACCATGCAATTTTTATTTTAAATTTATATTTTCAGAAATGGTGTATATTTTCAAATATTTTTTCTTATATTTTATTGTTATAATAATTATATTTACAATACAATTTACATTTAAATTTTAAGTAAACTTTTAAGCAAGCCTGTTATCTACATTAGTTGTGGTGGCTAACCCAAGCTGCCCAGCCCGCCAACTAAAATCTACTGCATGTGACGGCTAACCAAGACTAGCCTAAGTTAGCCATGGGTCAAGCCAGGCACTAAGTCGTGAATGGCTTGGTCATTTCAATTTTACATGCCATGTAGTGTTTGAATAAATATTATGCTTTAAGATAAATAAAAATAAAAAATATTTGGAATGTTGGAAAAAATATTGCACAATATATATTTTGTAAATAAATATATATACATATAAAAATATTGGTGGCACTAGACTCCTTAAAAAACATACTTCAATGTACCGACAAACATCATGTATTAAATCTCCGGCAAACATAACATATTAGGATAGTCTTTGAAATATGATCAACTACAATAAAAACAATTTATTTACTGTCATAAGTATGCAAAAAAATAATTTTAAAATTCATTACTAGAATAATTTTTTTAAATTAATTTTTAAAAGATTTTAAATTACTTTATCTTATAAATAATTAAATTCAACATTTTGATCGTAGGATCCATAAAATAATTAATAAAAATAACATAATAAAAAATTTTAAAATAAAAAAATAATTAGTAATTTATCAAAATAAGATACATAAAAGAGTAATCTCCATGTTGGAAAAAAATATTTGGGATGTTGGAGAAAATTTTGCACAATATAAATTTTGTAAAAAAATATATATGCATATAAAAATATTAGTGGCACTAGACACATTAAGAGACATACTGATCAATGTACCAACAAATAGTATGCATTAAATCTCATGCAAATATAACCTAGTGGGAGAATCTTTGAAGTTTGATCAACTTCAAAGAGAACATTTATTTTCCGTCATAAGTATGCAAAAAAATAAATTCAAAATTTATCGCTAACATAAGTTTTCTAATTAAATTTTTAAAAGATTCTAAATTATTTCAACTTAAGATACATTTTTATAAATATATTTAACATTTTTATCATAGGATCCATAAAATGATCAATAAAAATAACATAATAAAAAAGCTAATAATAGAAAAATAATTAGTAATTTATCAACTTAAAATACATAAAATAATAATCTCGATGATGTCCGACATTTAGACTAATCACAAAATCAATGCATTCACATGCATAATTGCTTATTTTATTAATTCTAAGAAAAAACTAAATAAAAAAGTATTGGAATCCTATGAGATTTTTCATCATTATGATGATTCAACTAATTTTGAGTGTTTATCAATGAATATTAGGAATTGATAGATACTATAATGGTATAGCAATTAATTTTTAGCATGATATTCAAAAACACTTCAAATAATAGTATAGTTATTAATATATTTGTAATAACTATTAAAAACAAATCCTTGTTTGAGATTATTCATATTAGATATATATGTCATATAATTAATCTAATAGTACAAATGAGAATAATAATAAATTTTCTCATATTAGATCATATAAAATAATATGCTAAAATTTCTTAATTCAACTTGTAGACTACAAGAGTTTGATACTTAATGTAAATCAACAAGCCTCAAAAAAATTCCAAACAAATATGAGATATTATATATATATCATATTAGATTCATGTATTAGCTACTAACACAAATAAATATTATATAGATATTTTTACAACTGTTCTTAGATAAGACTCATGTCGTATCAGCTAATTGAATTTAGAGTAACTATTTGGATCATATGATTTCTTTATACAAATAATCTAGAATATATTCTACTCATTGCTTATTATTATCACAAATAATCTCTTATTCATATTTTGATATTATGTATTCTAATTTATTATCCTTTCTTTACAACTAGAAGATCTTTGATAGCTTTTTGAGCCACGTAGTCTTCTAGGCTAATTATAGACTATGTTGAAAAAATTGAATATAATCATATCAAATTATACTCATGAACTTATTTAGAAACCTTAGAGTAAGCTAATAGTAACATACAAATATGGGTACGTAGTAAAAATTAGACCTAAAAAAATATTGATCACCTCAAGATAATGTTAATAGCTAGTAAATCTACACAAACTTATAGTATTAATTATTAAGATACATTTTCTCTTATAGCCAAAATATATTATGTTATTGATAGCTAGTGCAATAAACATTCTAATAGGCACTGTTAGGATATTGTTCTCTATTGATGTATCTGAATAGTGAATTATATATCAATAAGATATTAGGAATAGATCATATCATAGTGATATTAATGGAAAATGTGTTAATGCAAAAGTCACAACGTCTACTATTCATGAGGGTATTGACAAAGCAAGAAAACTGAGGAAAAATTATTATAACATTAAGCAATCCTTTAGGATATAGTTTAGCAAGTTCTATTATACGTTCATCATCATTTATCTTACAAAATGCATGTTGTAATATTTTTGTTTTTACTATCATAGACCAAGAGGATATTATGTGATATAAGTGATATAAACTAATAATATTCTAATTATGGAAGATATTCAATTAAATATATTTCAATTAAAATTATTCATACAAACTTAGTTTCAAATAAACAACTTGAGATATCAAGTATATTTCCTAAGTAATATGGTTAGATACTTAAAAGGTTTCGTTTTTCTTTTATAAATTAAATTTTATTTTAGATATTTTTTCTAATCTTAATATGACACGAAAGATATCAATTGACTCACCACTTAATCTGAGTAAAGACTTGCACATATATATCAGTTGCTCAATTAATTCCACAAAAAATAAAAGAATCATATAATAATTAAATTATATAATATTTATCATATTAGATATTATACATTGTATTAATATAATTATTTATATCCTAAATTCTCCGAGATATAATAATTAAGATTCTTAGATATGTGAAAAGAACAACATATGAGATATCTTTTGGATATCATAGGCATATTCAGGTAAATGCATACTCAAATTTTAGTTGAGCTCCAACAATTAGAGGAAGAAGATTTGTTACCATGTTTTGTACTTCTTTAAGATAATTTTATCTCAAAAAAAAATAAAAATCAGAGTATTCTTTATAGATCTAAAGAAAGAGAATTAAGCTATGACATTAGTTTTTTGTAAGCTTCAATAGATCGGTCACTTCTTAGATGAGATCTACATACCAATTCAAAAGTTGATAATATTTTGGTGAAACAAACTGACAGTCAAGCAATTTGACACATCATTGTTACCCACAAGAATTTTATGAGCAGATAAAGCATATTAATGATAATAATCACGTCAAGGAAGAAAAGATCCTAGACAATTCAATAATCATTGTCTAGGCACCTACCAAAGAGCAAATTAGAGACATTCAAGAAGACAATCAAATAACTATATATTTCTTTCTTTTCTTCCAAGATAAGTATTTGTGACATAATGATGTGTTTTACAAGAGATGCCAAAGTTTAGTGTCTAAATTTATATTTTTGTTTATTTTCCTTTTACATTGTTTGGGAGCACCCAATCTATGGGATACCTAAAACCATATACACAGACATATGTTACAAATTGAAAAGCAAAAAAAACAAACAAACAATACTCAATACAAAAATATGATACAACAAATATTTTTATATAATATAACAATTTTGATTAAGGCAACCCACAAGTTAAGTGTGCCCATCATAAAATATAAAATACATAAAATAACTGAAGAAAATTCATAACACTCCCATAAAACAGATACATACAAGTCCACAATACTCAACTTTAAGAAAAAATAAATAAATTAATGTCTTTTCAAGACTTTCGTGAAAATATTAGTAAAAATACTTTCTAATTGTAAGCTATAGTAATTCTCTCAACATGAATCTTCTCCCTTAAGAAGAATCAATCCAACTCCATATATTTTATCTATTTGAAAAATATATAATTGATGATTATATGTATTACAGTATAACTGTCACAATAAAAGATAATTAAAAAAAAATAAAGCATTAATGATCTCCTCGAGCAGATATATTCAAAATATATCACTAATAACTATTATTACTTTGACATTTTTCTATATACTAAAACTCAAAATAATTATCTACATCTTACTTTTTTAGGAACTAATTTGCTTTCAAAAAAGTACAAAACCCTACCATGAATTTTCTCTAGATGGATAATGATTATTAACACAAATTTGAATATCAGATTAAATGTCATTGTCCATGATCCCTAAAAGAGATCCCAAATCCTATAAACTTCTTCTAAAATGCATGTATGCGAAAAGCTGCATCAATGAAAACTTATCAAGAAAAATCTAAAAAATGATTATTTATACTGATTATGCATAATAATCTACTTTAGGCATAGTCAAACAATTAATCTTTCATATAATTCTGCTAGAAATAGTAGATAAAACTAAAAAGGTCGTATCAAAAAAAATGTTGTACTTGAATCAATAGAAACATATGCTTGAGCACAACTCATAAGACCAGTCTCTATAAGAATATCAAATATATATCTTCTCTGTGACATGGTGATATCATTCATATAATAAGTCACCTTTAAGCCAAGAAAATATCTGTCTCTTAAAATTTTTTATCTGAAATTATATTTAAAAGTACTTTGTGAGTTGACTAATTATCAACTCATTATCTATCATAATCAAATATTTACACATAGACAATCAATAAAATCATCATATCATTAATATTTATCCAGAAGAACAAATAAAAATTAGAATACATATATGTAACAAGGTAGTGCAAGAGTCTCCTCTAATTCTTGCCCAAACAAGTTAGAGATTATGAAACTTGAATACTCAAGACTTAGAATATACTAGCAGAATAAGACATATACATGCAATTCAGAGAGGGAAAGTCTTTTAAAAAGTTGGATAATTCTATAGTCAACTTATTTAATCTTATCTTTTAATTACTTTTCAATAGAAACTGATAAATTATACTCAGTATCATATTTAATATGTATTATTATACTTTCACATTCTTTTCTCTTTTATTATATTTACTATTTAGTTGATACTAAAATATTCTAGTCTTTTTATGATATATTATATCACCCAAGATGAATTCAAGTCATAATGGAAAAGATATATATTTCTCACTCCAATAGAACTTGAAAACTAGTAATTAGACCTTCGGAAAGATTTGTTGCTGATTGCATATGAGTATTCATTATGAACAAATATCCATTTAGAAAGAGATGTCATCATATAGCATGAATAGTATAATATTGTTAACTCACGTATTTATTGTATATTATCAAGAAATTTTTCTTCAGTGGCTAAGAAAATTTCAATATAAATTTGTATTTCATTGACAGCATTTCACACTCAGAGAGTATGCTAACTATATATAAATAATAATTTTTTCATGATAATTTTGAAAATTATATGTATATGAAGTACTCACATTGGTTTTAGGCAACATGATCAACAAATTCAGTTTATAAATTATGGAAAATATTGAATGACTTAAATTTGTCACCAAAAAATTTGTTTGGAAGCTTTTCATACACGGAAACTCTTTTAGTATGCACAAGTGTGTTGCATATTGCTTCATATTTTTCTGAGGGAGCTATGAAGATAGATTAATCTTAATTATTGTGTATATGAATAATTTTTTTTATTACCAAAGATAATGATTATGAATTATTAAACTCCATGAGTATTTTTTTGATTATAATTCCAAACAAAACTCAAAAGCTCTTTGAAATCTCAAATATTTTATTAGAGTAGAAATGACATATTTCAAAAAAAAAAATTATTTTACCACAAAAGAAAATTGTGATTGATAATTTTACAGAGATTAATTTTTTGAATTGTACTTATTCTCTTTTAACAATCAAGGATATTTAAAATTAGTCAAATATTTATATTTGTGTTGGACGCCAACTAATGCCGATAGAATGTCTCCATCTCTTTCAAGATGAGAAAATTATGTCAAACTATGTACTTAACAAAGCCAATATACATGTTCACAAAGATATTAAAAATATCATAGCTTAGATTTCTTTCCTTCAAGATTGATATTATAGATCTTAACGTGCCAACTTGTTTTAGTTTCAAATTATTTTCTTATTTTTTATTTCATAATTAATGGAACTCTCAATATGTAGGTTATCCCAATCTAATTGGCCCACCACATAAGGACACCCCTTCTAGAATAATATCTGTTCAATTTTCCATGGATATTTGAATAATTTTTTTGACTTAATTTCTTCTAACTCAAAATCACTGAGAATAACATCAATCAAATAAACGATTCAAAACACTTCCAGCAAAAAACATTTAGCAGAAATAAGGCATTAATTATTTAAAAAAATAAGGTTACAGATACAACACCAAAGAAAGGCAGGGAGTTATCTGACAAATACCATGAAGGGATTTTTCGTCACTGCCCAAACTTCCACAGGTGCATCATGAAACAGAAGAATAAGATACCTAAAATTTTTTGAAGAAATAATGAGCTACCAATAAAAAAAAGTAGATGAAGAAACATAAGAAGAAATATTATACATTTATATTGTACTTGTGAGCCAAACACAAAAGTGCTGTGTGGTAATGAAGTATACAACGTACATGCAAATCATAACACAAGGTTATTTTTTTCCCTCATTATTCCAAGACTCCATGTGAAGTGAAGGAAATGTTGGAACATTATGATAACACAAAACATACCTACAGTTGGAGTGAAGTAGTATATTTGCTTGATCGAATTAAAGTATAAAATGGGTCGAGGCAACCCTCACTTGGAGCCAGTCCATAGCATAGACAACAGCCATATAGCAATTAGTTGCAGTTGCAGTCCCAGTCCCAACAGTTTTTTTTTAAGCCCTCGACTATAAATTAGAAGTGTCAACTGGAACTAGCAGCCCAGGCACGGCCCACAGCACAGCACAGTTCTGTCGTGTCTGGCTCAGCATGATTCAATCATGTCTAGACCGGCACGGCACAATTTGGAACAGTATCTGATCTTGGACCATGTCATACTGGGATGGCGTGAGCAGTACCTCGTGTCAGACTAGGAACGACATGCGTGCCTGGCAAGGTAGCACAGTCCATCGACCATGGGATCCAGGAGCAGCAATGAGTCACAAGTAAAGTCCCATCAGGTGACTATCCGATAGGAAAGATTATTTTTAGAAAAAAAAAACTGACCACCATAAACCAAATCTTACTTACATGGCCGATTGCAATTGGTCGGCCACATAAGCCGGCTACCCATTATGTTTTCATGCAACAAGTTCTGCAAGGATGATCCAGCCAACTAGTTTGCTTCTCATGCCGTATCTGGCATGGCACAATGGCATAGCGGTGCCTCACTCAAATGAGGCATACCAACAAGGCACGGCATGTTTGACATCTCTACACATAAATAATCTCATTTATAGAATTATTTTCAGAACTTTATATACATTTTCTCAAGATTCAAGATCTAAAATATATATTTGTAAAACTTTCTTTGTCACTTTCAATGATGGATAATCAATAAATTATATAAATAAAAATTAGAATATGAAGTATAACTATCATAATTTATTGATCAGATAAACAAAAAATATCTACACTATATTTGCTTATTAGAAATATTTTGACATCAATTTAAAAGAATTCAGAGAACAATTTAATTGGTAAAATATAATTTTTATAAAAAAAATTAGAAACTAATATTGCAAACAGAACCCTACATTTAATCACTCAAAAAAAATATTTTGTCACTCATAAATATGAAATAAAAATTACAAGAATAAATAATGCACATGAGATATCAGTTAACACTCATGATCCTGGATAATAATTATTGCATCCCACTCTATCTTATTTTGATTTTTTACAGCTCAAAATTTTGGTTTCATACAATAACTCATTTTTTAGTTCTGGCACTTAAAAAGTCATTTATGTATTTTCTGAATATTTTAAACATGTTAAAAATTCTATAATGTATTATTACAATTTTATTCACCAGTTTGAAATAATATTCACACTAATAGAAAAAATAATATCATTTCGTATAATATGAAAATTATGAATGTATATGTTTTCAACAAATCAATATTTTAAAGTTTCTTATATAATTATGAGAAAAGATAAAATAATAATCAGTATCTATAAATTAAAATAGCTCGAATATATTTAACGAACCACCTCATCATGTATTCATAGCTAATAAAATAAAAATATTATCATTTCCAAATATAATATCAATCTCAATATTCAAAGACTCACTATTATTTTTTTATTTTTTCATAATATTTAAATAAATTTTATAATTATTCATAAAGCATACATTCTAATAATATTTTTAGACTAAGTCATAGTGATGTCAAGTTGTGTAGATCCAGAAAAAAAACAGCATGAACATGCCCATGCACATGATTCAAGTTTGATCAGATACATGCCTAATCTAGGCTAGCATGAGTTAAAGGTAGCATATAGGTCGGGTTATCCCGGCATGGCCCACTTTTGGTGACCTTCCTTTCCACTATGTTGTGCCCAGCACAACATTGTGTCTCCATCATGCCGGCAGAACTGAAATTAAATATGACCCAGCACATAGGCCCAGATTCCAACCGGATCATGTAGAACATGCAGTGTCCAGTTCGTGCCAGTCTTAGTATATGCTTAACCCAGGCTAGTCTTGGTGCGGAAAAATGCAACCACAGGTAGCCTAAGTGCAATCCAGGGGCCTAGTCTCAATCCAGACTAAGTCCGTAACACTAGGCTCCAAAACCAGGACTGGAGGCCTAGCAGGTGATGGTCCAGGGCCCCAAAGCCTGGACTCCAGAAACCAATGACCTTTGGCTGCCCATGGGCTATGGAGCCTGGTCCCCTGGATTCTTCTGCAAGTTGTGCTACAGTGCCAGTGCCTGTGGCAATGTCAAATTGCAGACTGTTGACCACATGGTACAATAAGTAGTATCAATGTCTCTAGTATAGCCAAGAATTAAAATATCGGTTTCTACGGATATATCGGTACTTGAATTTTACGGATATATCGAATATATCGAAGATATATCGGTGTATATTTATATATGAGCACCAATCAATGATAGATATATCGGTCTTAATGAATATATCGATACTTAGAATTTATGGATATATCGGAGATATATCGGTGGATATATCGGTGGATATATCGGAAATTTTTATCATTGAGTATAGCTTATAGGCAAACTTAATACATACATACATACATACATATATATATATATATGTGTGTATATATATATATATATATATATATGAGTGTGTGAATATACATACAAATAATTAGATAGTAAAATATTTGAAATTATGAAATTTAAAAAAAAAAACTTACGAAATATTTAAAAATTCATTGAATTAAAACTACAATATAAATTAAACTATATTATAAAAATAAAGCCTTGAATAAACAACCAATTTAAAATTGAAATCACCTTTGAAATTAAGAAAAGAAATATTATAAATAACAAATTCACAAAAATAATACATTACTAATGGTAATGACTACAAATTAATGATCATCATTTGTCAACCTAATTAGTTCTAATCTTCACAGCCTTAATTTTCATCGTATAAATCATCATATACATCTAGTTATAATATTTGATCTTTATTTTGAAGAATTATTCATTCATATATCTTCTTAATTCGTTAAGCATAACATATATCATATTATATATAATTATAATGTTATCTTTATATCTAAAATAATATTTACAATCAAAAAAATACAATTTGATATTAAACTAGCTCTAAAGAAGATAACAGATCATATATTATTTTAAATAGTATAGAAAATATAAATATTACTCGTGATTTTCATCAACTCAATGTAGATGTGTCAAACAGGCCAGGCAGCCTAGGCATGTCACGCGACCCAACCCAGTTCAGCCGTGCTTGACCCGGTATAGCATGATCCAGAATCGTACCTCGTACTAGGATGGGCCACCCCATGGCACAGTTTGTGTTATGTTAGGCCCGCAGGAGCCATGCCTCAAATCGAGCTAGGCATGACCCATGTGTTTGGCCAAGTAGCACAATAAACCGGCCAAGTGACCGCCCGTCAAAACCTACATCAGGCATGATGGGTGATCTAATACTAAGAAGCACGGACACGGACACGAACATGGGGATACGATACGGCAGGATATGAAGACACGATAAATTCAAAAAAACTAGAATACGGATACGACTAGGATACGGGATGATAAAAAAAATAAATATAAAAATAAAAATTATTATATATAAATATTAGGTATTTTATAAAATAAAATAATATATTGTATTTTATTAAATATATATATATTTTTTATTTTATAAAATTAAAATATTTTATTTTATTTTATAAGATAATATTTATACTTATCTTATTTTATAAAATAATAATTAATAATAATCTTATATTATATAAAAATATAATTTTTTTATTTTATAAAAATCAGGCCCACCCCCCTACCTCCCACAAATCGCGCCCTCCTTTCCAAAAATTGTGCTCGCCCCTGCCCCCTCCACAGAATTGCGCCCACCCTGCCGCCCCACAGAATCACGCTCACTGTGCCGCCTCACAGAATCGACCATTGGCCATACTGGGCGACGTCGTTGAGCGTTGTTGGCATGATTACTACAACCAAAGCATCCGTCTGATACGCCACGTGGCGTATCGGATACGGATTGATCAACGATATGCCAAGTGGTGTATCGGACACATTCGTACCGTGTCTGTACAGTGTCCACGTGTTCGAATGTCCGACACGCGGTCACACCCATAGGGAGCCATATCCGTGCTTCCTTGGTCTAATATTTTATTTTTTCTAAAACAATTAGATCTCATCACGAGGTGATCTAATTTTTTTAAAACAATCAACCACGTGCCTGATTGCAATTGGTTGGTCACATAAGCTAGTCACTCATTACGCTATCACAAATCACGTTTTGCATGCACCTTTGGCATGGTCCAGCATGATCGTGCACTCAATCATACTATTGTGCCATGCTGGGCTTGTGAACCATCTCACTGTGTATTGCTTGGCACGGCACAAAAATTTTATTATATCATGTTTGACACGACACGATGACACGATCATGCATTACAAAAATGAGTCATGCCAACATAGCACATCCCGTTTAACACCTCTAACTCATTATCTAACTATTTTATATCATTCTGTGATCAAATTAAGCAATAATTAGTATATAATTAACTTGCCAGCTCATATCTATTAGATGGATTACCATTTCATAATTGAATGAAAAAAATATCATCTCTAGATATATTATCAATCTTCCTATTCAAAATCTCGTTACAACTAACATATTTAGTTTGATAATATTTAAATAAATTTTTAAATTATTTATAAATTTTACTATCTTGTTATTGTTATCAATTAATCCAAATATACATGTATTTCATTATATTTTTAATTTTTTTAACTTTAATCTTAGATTCTATACAAATAGGTAAGTAATAAAAAAATAAAATAGTAACATGATATTTTAAATACCATTTTTTCCATTTTTATTTGTCATGTTAACAAGATATACATATTCCCTATATCAGTCAGACACACTACTTATGTTGCATATGCATCAAGTACAATGCACAATGTGAAAGTATATACATACAAATACAAGTTTATCATATCATAAAAAATATTAAAAATTTTTAAAAAAATTATATCACAATTTAATTTATTAATTATTTTATCAATTTTACTATTAATAAAGTTAGATATAATATTTGATAATCGATACATGTACATTAAACATTTTAAATTTCAACAATATTTGACATCTAATATAAATAATTTTTTAGACATATTGACTAACATAAACTATAAAAGATTTATAATTTTTTAGAAGTCCTATTATATTATAATGAATTTTAAATTTAATCTAAATAGAGAAAATTTATTATTAAATTTGCTTATACCATTAAATTTATTATGTAACATATATATTTTTTACATAAAAAATCTTAACAATAAAATTCTCTCTAATAATTCTTATGAATATGTTTATTATTATACTATGAATATATTTACTATGATACTATTAAAGTTATTAAATTTGCTTATGCTATGATTTTAAATTTTATTTTTTATTTCATATCCATAAAAGATCCTTGAAAGACTCTCATGTATGACAAACATTTTGAGAATGAATAATCTCATAGAATCTCGATATTCTTTTATTTATATTTCATGTTAAATTCACAAATTGAATGATAATGAATACTTAGGAATATTATCGTAACTATTTCATATACTAAAAGTTACCAAAATAAATTCATTGAGTCTTCTAAGTTTATTAATTAGTAAATAATTTTTAAATTTATAATTTTTTTATTATATCATTAATATAGATCAACATAGGAATCTTATGATAAATAAATTAGACGTATTATGCATACAATGAACTAGTATTAAATCTTCAGCAAATTAAAATCAAACTCATATTAGCAAAGCAACTGACTTATTAATACACTCTCTAACAAACTAATGACAATAAAAAAAATATTTATAAACCTAAAATTAATTTAAATTCAATATCTTCATCGTTAAGTTAACTTAGGCTTAGATTCAATGCACCATATATTGTGTTATATTATTTGACATATATCCTAAGGTGTCCAGTCTCGCCACTAGTATTTCAGTTATAACTTTTTTATAGTACCCACATTTGGTTCAATCTTATTCGATTCTTCTAAAATTTTTATTTTTAATTATGTTAAAATAATTCTAAACCTAAGATATTTATTTATATAATCTATGATTTTTAGGTATTTACTATATAGGATGATCTAAAACTAGAAGACAAACCAAACTTAAATCTTTCAAATGAGTTATCATTATCTATATCAAACTTATATAGATTATTAGTTTTATTTTCATTATAATTGATATTATTTAATATTTTTTTTTTTGAAATTTGAAGTAGAAAAAAATTGTTTTTAACTATCTAATATTTAAAAGTAAAAACTAATTGAGTAGTAGATTATAAATTTATAGGCTCGCAACAACAAATCCATAGACCATGATTTTTCAAATCGAATGCACTTAATTGTCAATTATAAATATAATTATTTATGAAAAAGAAAGCTATACTACAATAATATAATATAATATACTACACAAAAAAAATAGAGAAATAAATTGAGAATATTTTTTTTTTAAAAAATTATAATTAGAAAGAAAAAAGATTAGATAATATGAGCTAAGTATGAAAAAAATATAACATACTTATTTATAAAATTTTTAAAATTTAGAAAAATAATATTTTTTAATTTTTTTATTACAAACTGGACAGAATCATTTTGTTCATTAGATTCTATCCAGGACTAGTAGAGTTGCAATCCAACAATTAGAAGGAAGCCATGTAGACATTTTAAAAAGAAACATTTTTTGTATGTCACACGGGGTAACGAATATGACAAGCCACAAGACCATATCGCATCACATGGGAACATGCAATAGCTACCAAGTCATTGCAAGCATTTAAAAAAAATCTTTTTTTTAAATTTATTAAATCATGTCCAAATAGCATCAGTCCGAGTCAACTCATTATCAAATTTAATTGAAATTAATAGCATGTAAAGCACACTCCCTAAGCTTGGTTCGGCTTACTTGAGTAGTGTGATTTGTGATGCCGAATTAAAAGCATCAATAGGATTGGGTGGCCCGGGCACGGCAAAAGGCACGGCCCAACTGAGTCATACCTAGTCCGGCACGGCACAGAACAGTTTCGTGCCTGGACCTATGTAGGGCCGGCTCGAGGCACAGCTAATGTCATGATGGGACAGAGGCAGCCATGCCTCATGTCGAGCTAGGCACATGGGTCGTGCATGGCCCGACAAGAGTAATGGCTGCCTCTGGAATGACCCAAACGATAAAATTCAAAAAAAGCTTTATTAAATTTTCTTTTAATCTGCCATGTGGTGGGTTTTTAAATGATACCCACCACATGCAGGCCCAGGCAAGTTATGACACCAATAGCCTTTTTGAATGTCGCCTATACTCATCTATCCAGCATAGGCATTGCATTCGGGCCGAGTGAATCGGGATTCGTGCTCTGTGCTCAAGCACGAGCACGCCGCAAACCGTTCCTACCAGCACCCGACCTGCAACCCCAACTATTACTTAGCCTAAAATAAAAAAAATTAAAATTTTAAATAATGGTTTAATCCTAGTGTTTGATTTCATTCCAATAGCTATGATAAAAATTCAATAGCTGTTAGATTTCTTCCAAATTTTAAAGTCAAAAAATTAAAAAAATTTAAAAAAATTTAAAAAAAATTAAAAAAAATTAAAATATATATATATATAATTTATTATTAAAAAAAAATATATAAATATAGATTATAACTTCAAAGTTTTTCATTCATATTTTTGTTCTCAATCTCAACTTTCTATCCTATGTCATCTCCTCTGTCATCTTCCCTCTCTCTCTCTCTTAATAGTTTAAATTTTAAAGTTTAAATATTATAATTTTTTTAAAGCTTAAAGCAATTTAAAATAAAAATTTTTATTGTTGTTCCTTTACCTATTGCTACAGGGTGTGGGAGGAAACTTTATCTATCTTCTCTCCAGAACAAAATCTAGGTTTTTTTTTTTAAATATACTTAAATACAATAAATTATTATAACATAAAAAAATAATTAATAATGAGTATAACAATAATGATATTTAATTTAGGTTTAAAGATATATAATAATCAGGGTTTTCAAATGCATTTTTGAGGCGCGTCATGATGCGCGCCTCAGGGCGAGTCAGAGACAAAACGCCTTGAGACATTTGTAAAAAAGTCTAACTGCTCGACGGAAAAAAAACCTAACTGCACGACAGAAAAAAAACCTAACTGCTCGACGGGAAAAAAAGAAAACGCAAACTATATTGGAGAGAAAACTAGAAGAATAAACCCTACCTCAAGCGGCAACTGCTCGATCATCTCAACTTCATCTCCAGACTCCAGGTATCTCTTCATCTCATCTATCTTCAATCTCTCCCTCTCTTCATCTCTTCATCCCTTCCTCCCGAGCTCTTCTATCTCAAGCAGAAAATTATTTTGCGCTCTCCCTCTCTTCTATCTCTCCATCTCTCTCGAGCCCTTTCTTTCTCTTTCCCATCTCTTCACCTGAAAAATGCCACTGCTCCTTTTGCTTCACCTCTCCACCTGAAAACTGAAACTATCTCTACTCTGTTTGCCCCCTGTCCACTGCCCCCTGCCCATTGCCCCCTTCCCACTGCCCCCTGCTCCACTAGCTCATTTTTTTCAATTAAATCGGAGCTCATGTTTGCTCTATTTTCTTCATCAATTTTTTTTAAATCTAACAGCTATTTAAACCAATTTCATTCTTAATTTTCTCTAAAAAATATTGATTTTTTTAAATCTAAACCAATAAAATTCTGAATTTTATTTTTAAATCTCTTTCAATTATGTCTTGTTATTATTTTTTAGTCAATTATTTTTTTTATAGAAATGTGAAAAATATTATTGGTATTTTTTTAGAATGAGTTCCTCCAATTCAAAAAATTCAAAAAAAGATTTTATGTGAAAATATGTTATTGAAGTTTCCGGGGAGCAATATTTGAGATGTAAATTTTACAATCAAAGATGCACATGAATGGTGAATAGACTCAAGTATCACTTAGCCGGAACTCATCATGGCATGAAATCATGCCCCAAAGTTGGTGAAGATATTAGATTGAAGGACAGATGCATTGGCTAATTTTAAGAATAAAAAAATGAAAAGAAATGAATTGCTCCAAGAAATTGGTATGGGCTCAACTTCAATGCATGAGAGTGCCTTGTCCAAAACAATTGATACCTTAAGGAGTGGGAGTGGGAGTGAGAGTGGGGAACTTATTCCTAGGGGACCTATGGATAAATTTATCACTTCATAACCTCATCAAAGTACTTTGAATTCAATGTGGAAGCAAGAAGAAAGGAATGAAGTGTATATAAAAATTGGTAGGTTTATGTATTCAAAAGGTCTTTCATTCAACACTGTGAATGATCCTTATTGGATTCCTATGATGGATGCTGTTGTAAATTTTGAGCCACCGTTTAGGCCTCATTTTATGCACGAATTGAGGACATGAATTCTTAGAGACGTGGTGAATGACATAAGTATCATTATGGAAAATCACAAAAGAACTTGAAAACAATATGGATGTTCAATTATGTCAGATGATAGACGCATCAATTATCGTTGCACAATCCATATCTGATACGTCATGTGACGTATCATTGCACAATCCATATCCGATACGCCACGTGGCGTATCGGATAGATGCGTCGGCAGACGGCAGCCGTATCCATGCCTATAGTGCCCGACGTCCGACGACGTCGGGTGGCCAATGTTGCCGCATGGGCGACGTTGGCCACTGGCAGGGGGCAGCGTGATTTGAGGGAGAGGCAAGAGCGGGCGCGATTTGAGGGGAGAGGAAGGGGCGGCGCGATTTGAGGGGAGAGGCAGGGGCGGGGTTGTTTGAGGGGGAGGCAGGGGCGGGGTTGTTTGAGGGGGAGGCAGGGGTGGGCGTGTTTGAGGAAGAGGCAGAGGCGGGCGTATTTGAGGGGGAGGCAGGAGCGGGCGTATTTGTGTGGGGATGTGCATAAAATAAAATATTTTTATAAAATAAAATAAAATATTTTAATAAAATAAAATAAAATATTTTTATTTTATAAAATAAATAATATTTATTTATTTTATAGAATAAAATATTTTAATTTAATTTAATTTAATGAATTTTATAAAATATCTAATATTTATAATTAATAATTTTTATTTTTATTTTTATTTTTTTTATCATGTCGTATCCTAGCCGTATACGTATCCTAGTTTTTTAGAATTTGCCGTATCCTCGTATCTTGTCGTGTCGTATCCCCGTGTCCGTGTCCATGCTTCTTAGACCCACCATATAGATTCCACATACAAACTTTATAAAAATATTTCATAATTTTCTAAGATTATTCATCATCATTAGTGACTCTATCATATGAGTACATAATAAGATTTTTATAGATTTTCATATTTAAAAGAAAATATTTAAAATCAAATTTGTTAATACATCTAACAACAAAGAAACTATTAATATATTTGTTATAATCTAAGAAGCACGGACGCGGACACGTGGATATGATACGGCAGGATACGAAAATACGGCAAATTCAAAAAAACTAGGATACAGATACGACTAGGATACGGCATGATAAAAAAAATAAAAATAAAAATTATTCTTTATAAATATTAGGTATTTTATAAAATAAAATAATATATTTATTTTATTTTATTAAATAAATATATTTTTTTTATTTTATAAAATTAAAATATTTTATTTTATTTTACAAGATAATATTTATAATTATCTTTTTTATAAAATAATATTTAATAATAATCTTATATTATATAAAAATATAATTTTTTTATTTTATAAAATAAAAATATTTTATTTTATAAAAACCAGGCACCCCCCAAATCAAGCCCTGCCTCTCCATAGAATTGCGCCCCCCCCACCTCCCACAAATCACGCCCTCCTCTCCACAAATCACGCCCGCCCCTGCATCCCCACAAATCACGCCCGCCCCTGCATCCCCACAAATCACGCTCGCCCCCTGCTTCCCCAAAATCATGCCCACCCCCTGCTCCCCAAAATCACACCCGCCCCCTGCCCTCTCCACAGAATCGCGCCCACCCCCGCCACCTCACAGAATCGTGCTCACTTGCGCCACCTCACAAAATCAGCCATTGGCCATCATGGGCGACATCGTCAGACATTGTCGGCATGGATACGACAGCTGATGCATCTATCTGATACGCCACGTGGCGTATCAAACACGTATCTGTGCCGTGTTTGTATCGTGTCCACGTTTCCCAGTGTCCGACACGTGGACATGCCTATAGGAAACCATATTCGTGCGTCTTTGGTTATAATCATTAGCGACAGATCATTATGTAAAATTATTCACGTTAGATATATGTATCATATTATTAACCTGATAGTACAAACAAATATGATAATTATTTCTCGTGCATTAGAAAAAATATGAAATTCCCTAAACTATTTTATGATACCTAGCAGACAATAATAATTTAGTAGTCTATGTTTGTAAGTGAGTCTAGAAGAAATAAAATTCCAAACAGATATAAGATACCATTGAAATTATACTTGTCTGATATTAAAGTCATATGTTGAATATAAAAATATAATATTCAACTATATCAATAGTAAGAGTGACAAATTTATTATTAATGACACTAACAGATATAAAAATTTCTTATATGAAATTCCTAAAGATTTTTATGCCACTATGAACATATATTTTTTGTATACATTCTCACTACTTGTATTGTACTTAGGTATATATGCAATATTAGAAATATATTTAGCATGTTTAGAAATAACCTTACATTTTGTATCAAGTCTGTTAAGATAAATATCATGTACTTAAAGTATTGGTCCACTATTCTATCTTTTTATTGCCTAGCTGTCACCTGCCAATATGGATTCTAGGATTAAGATAGAAATGGTAGAAAATATTTTGACATACATATATACGTGAACGAATCAGGAACACCAACTTAAAAGATTCATTCATAAAAAATTACCTGAATTATTAATATATTATGATACTAGGTATGATAATAGTCGTAATCAGACTCTTAGTACATATATGGACACGTAGATATCAATTATTACTCAATCCTATTATATAATGATAACAAGAACCTTGATATTTAACTATGATAAAAATCATATAAGCCCATTTATTTCGTGTTGTAAAATATGATACGAAATCTACTGACTCCTTATATGTCAAATATAGCTTCGGAGTTTATTTTTTTTATTGCAATTAAAGGTATCAAATGGGTCAGGCCAGCTCTGCCCAGCCCGAGGCACAGTTCAGCCGTGCATTGCTCGGCACGGCACAGGAATGACCCGTGCATGTGCCGTGCCAAGGCCAACCAAGCCTCGAGTCGGGCCAGGCATGGCCCAGTACCAAGGCCCGTGGGCACAGTTACTTGGCACGAGCTGAGAATGGCTCTGATCCCCCCAACGAATTCAAAAATTTTGTCGGGGTATCGGGCATCAGACTAGACCCACAATTTTTTCGACCCGAGTCCTAGTCCCCCCCCAACAATAAAATTAAAAAAAAAATTAAATGTAACCTATGCATCTCGCCTCCAACGGCTATGGAGCAGAATCTGACAGCCCAAGTAATTCTGCCCCAAATTTATCATTAAAAATTAAAAAAATTAAAAAAATCAAAAAAAAAAAAACTGTTTCTAAAAATATCTTTTTATTAATCTATAAAATTCTCTCTCTAAGAATTATGTTTTTCAAAAACATAAATCTCTCAATTCTCATGGTCTCTCTCTCTCTCCTAAAATTCTCTCTCAAAAATCAGGATTTCAGTTCGGCTTTTCAAGACTCACAACTCAATCTCAGCTTTGGTTGGTATCCGAACGTTGGATTTATGGCGCACATGCTTTATGCTACTTTACGGATATTTCATTTTTTTAATTAGTTGACCTAATTTTAAAAAATATTAGTATTTAGTAGTTTTTCACTCTCTCACTCTACTCTACCCTCTTGTCTAAAAAATGACATGTTAATTAAAATAACAAAAATAAAATTAATTTAAATTAGAGGTGTCAAACGGGCCGGGCCGGCCCGGCCCGGCACGATAAAAAAACGTGCCCGGGCCCGTGCCGTGCCCGGCACGGCACGCCGGCCCGCGTGCCTGAGTCGTGACTCGTGACCCAACCGGGCCCCGCCCCCGATAAAAAGACCGCGGGTCAGGTCCAAACAGACCCGACCCGCCCCGCCCCGCCTGCCCTGCCTTGCCGTGCGCCCCGTGCCCACGGGCCGTGCCGTGCCCGAATTTAAAAAACCGTGCCGTGCCCGGCACGGCACGGCAGCACGGCTGGGCACGTGAAAAACGGGCCGTGCCGTGCTGGGCCGGCCCGTTTGACACCTCTAATTTAAATTTAGAAAATAAAAATCATAGGAAAAGATCCGAGGCTGCAGAAATTTTAGTTTTCTCCGGTCACCTAAACCCAAACATCTAAAAATAAGAAATTAGAATGCCTTCATATATTTGAATTCACTTTAATATAATAAAATAAAAAAAAATTAGGAATATCATGAAAAATAGGCACAATTGCAAATATTGTAAAAAATTTTAGGTTGTAGTAATTAGTGTGAAACTATGCACTTTAAAAGGCATGCCAATAATACACCAAAAAAATATGGTACATTAGATCCTAGGCAAACCCTATACAATGGTAGATTTTTGAGATTGAATCCAGTTGAGTCTCAAAGGTTACCCCCTTCATATACCAGTGAGTTGGAAAGAGAGGACATGATCAAACTGATCATCACGATGGATCTTCCGATTAAATTTTTGGAGAATCTAATAATAGTCCAATATCATACAGATATTTTTTTCAGCCTGCATATTATAGGATTCTTATGTCCACATCTAGGAATGATATACTAAAATATTAAGTTAAAAAATAAAAATAATTAATGAATTTATAGAATATAGTGGAGCAGTATCCGTTGACGTCCATATCTGATATAATTATGATGATGCATCTTATGTATGTCTCACCATCCTATGTAAATTCAAGACTCTAAATAAAAAATATATATATAAGATTCTCTAAAATTCTCATTCCTCATGATTGTCTGGCCTTTTTGAGTACATAATAAAGATCTTTAGAGAAATAAAATTCAAATAAAATTTTTAGTATCACATTTAATAATACATCGAATAATAGAATAGTAATAAAAATATTGTTAGGAATATTAAAGACAGACCATTAAGATAGATTTTTCCGTTAAATGCATGTATCACATGATAACCTGATTGTACAAATGAGAATTAAGGTATATTCTCCCACTTTAGAAAACATACGTAACTCACTAAAATACATTCACACGTATTACAAGCAACATGAGTTTGATAGTTTCTGTTTGTCTGTGAATCTTAAGAAGAAAAAATT
>JAREIK010013664.1:0-35575 GCA_029783825.1 Sapria himalayana
CTATATAAGTAATTTTATTGATAGAATATAATAATGATCAAAAATAAATAATAAATTATTATGAATAAGATTTATAGAAATTAAAATATTATTTCAAAACCTATATACATTGATTCAAAATCAGTGTAATATATGTTACTAAATAATAATTTTTGTTCTTAATTTTTACTTCTTTTTAAGGTTATATTTTTTTTGATAAAAATAAATATTAAAATTATATTTGGTCTCACTCATTATTTATTTTGTAATTAACATTTCTATAAATATAAACTAATAAATAATTAAAATGAATATTTAAAAATTATAATGGATACAAATTAAGATGAAATTTGTTATTTATTATAAATGGTATACCGGTTTATGGTTTGATTATTTATGAGTTTGTTGTTTAGGAGTTTAGCAATTTATGTTTTGGCATTTTGTGCTTTATAGGTTTTATTTAAATAAAAAATTAAAAATTTTTTTTTCGATTTTTTCAGATTTTCATAGTTTATACCTTTGAAAATATGATAATTTTCTATACAGTATTTGTGAAATGTGAATACCATGTATAATTATATTAATCCTTACTATTAATATATCATATAAATTTAATATAAACAATTTAATGATAGATATATAATAATGCATCAAACATAAATTTATAAACTATTACTAAAATATAACATTTTAATTAAATATATTATACATGAACGCAAATGATTCAAAATCAAAATCAAAATCTCTGCTACTACATCAATAATATTTAAATTTTTTAAATTTTCCTTCTTTTAATTAGCTTATATTTATTTTATTAAAAATCAATTATTTAAATAATGTTTGTCTCGCTCGAAATTTATTTTGTAATTAATTTTTATAAAAATTAAACTATAAATAATTAAATTGAATATTTAAAATTATAATAAATAGACATAAAAATTAGGTTTATTATTCATTAAGTAGTATATAGATGTTAAAGGGTTTATGTATTTAGTGTTTCGGGGTTTATTAGGCTTACTGATTTAAGTAAGCAGGTATTTAAGGTCTATAGTCTTTATTTAAAAATGAAATAACAAAAAATTATTTGTATTATTTTTTATCATATTTTGAAGGTTATAACCATTGAAAATATAATAATTTTAAATTTTTTCAAAAGTGAATACAATATTTATTTATTATAATCATAATAATTATATATAATATAAATTCAATATAATCGATTTTATTGATAGATATTCTAATAAATCTAAAAAAATAAATTAAAAATCTATAATGAATATGATTCATATTACTTAAAATATAATATCAAAACCTAAATGATTCAAAAGCAAAGGAAAATGTATTACTAAATAATAATTATTTGATTATGAAATTTTTTTCTTTTAAAAAGTTTATCTATACTTTTTGATTAAAAATAAATTATATAAATTATATCTATCTAACTCATAATTTATTTTGTAATTAATATTTATATAAAAATAAACAAATGACTAATTAAAATGAATATTTTAAATTATAATGAAAACAATATATTGAGATTTATTATTTATTATTTCGGGTATATTGGTTTAATTTAAATTAGATCTGTCCAATGAAAATTTAATTTGTAATTAATATTTCTATAAAAATAACTAATAAATAATTAAAATAAAATTAAAAATTATACTGAATACAAATTTAAATGATATGTATGATTTATTATTAATTATACTAGTTTAATGGTTTAAGTATTAAAGGTTTTGTCGTTTAGGAGTTTAGTGATTTATGTTTTTAAGCATTTAGTGGTTTATAGGTATTATTTAAATAAAAAATAACAAAAAAATTGTACTTTTTTCTGATTTTCATAGGTTATAACCTTTGAAAATATAATAATATTTAAAATTTTTTGAAATGTGAATACAATATTTAGTTATAAAAATATTAATAATTATATATCATATAAATTCAATAAAACAATTTTATTGATAGATATATTAATAAGTATCAAAAATTAAATTAATAAAATATTAATAATAAGATAGATATTAATTAATAAACTATTGATAGATATTATAATTATCATTTATTTATAGATTATATAGGTTTAATGCTTTAAGTATTTAGGGGTTTTGGGGTTTAGGAGTCTATAGATTTAAATGTTATGAATTTAGTGGTTTATAAGTTTTATTTAAAAAATAAAATTATAAAAAATTATTTTTGTGATTTTTTATCATTTTTGAAAGTTATAACCTTTGAAAATATATTAATTTTTAAATATTTTTTCAAATGTAAATATAATATTTAGCTATAATAATCTTAATAATTATAAAACATTAAAATTCAATATAATTAATTTTAGTGATAGATATTATAATAATGATCAAAAAATAAATTAATAAACTATTATGAATAAGATTGATATAAATTAAAATATAATTTCAAAACCTATATACACTGATTCAAAATCAGTAGTAAAATATATTACTAAATAATAATTTTTGTTTTAATTTTTACTTCTTTTATAAGGTTATATTTTTTTTGATTAAAAATAAATTATTAAAATTATATTTGTCTCACTCATTATTTATTTTGTAATTAACATTTTTATAAAAATAAACTAATAAATAATTTAAATGTATATTTAATACTATAATGAATACAAATTAAAATGTGATTTATGATTTATTATAAATAGTATACCAGTTTATTGGTTGATTATTTAGGGGTTTTGTTGCTTAAGAGTTTAGTAATTTATGTTTTTAGGTATTTTTTGGTTTATAGGTTTTATTTAAATAATAAAAATAAAAAATTTTTTTTAGATTTTTCGGATTTTCAATCGTTATAACCTTTAAAATAAAATAATTTTTAAATTTATAAAATATGTATACCATGTATAGTTATATTAATTTACTGATTATATATCATATAAATTCAATATAAATAATTTTAATGTTAGATATTATCATATAGCTCAAAAATTAAATTAATAAACTATTAATAAAAATATAAATTTAAATTAAAATATATTTACATGACGCAAAATGATTCAAAATCAAATCTAAATATATACTAAATAATAATATTAATTTTTTAAATTTTTCCTTCTTTTTATAAGCTCATATTTTTTTTATTAAAAATCAATTATTTAAATAATATTTGTCTCACTCGAAATTTATTTTGTAATTAATTTTTGTAAAAATTAAACTATAATAATTAAATTGAATATTTAAAATTATAATAAATAGACATAAAAATGAGATTTATTATTCATTAAGTAGTATATAGATGTTAAAAGGTTTATGTATTAGGGGTTTCGGGGTTTATTAGCTTACTGATTTAAGTAAGGAGGCATTAATTGGTCCTATAGGCTTTATTTAAAAATGAAATAAAAAAAATTATTTTTATTATTTTTTATCATATTTTAAGGTTATAACCATTGAAAATATGAATAATTTTTAAATTTTTTTAAAGAGAGAATACAATATTTATTTATAATAATCATAATAATTATATATAATATAAATTCAATATAAACAATTTTATTGATATATTTCCTAATAATTCTCAAAAAATAAATTAAAAATCTATAATGAATAAGATTCATATTACTTAAAATATAATATGAAAACCTAAAATGATTCAAAAGCAAGTGAAAATGTATTACTAAATAATAATTATTTGATTTGAAATTTTTTTTTCTATTTAAAAGTTTATCTATACTTTTTGGATTAAAGATAATTTATATAAATTATATCTATCTAACTCATAATTTATTTTGTAATTAATATTTATATAAAAATAATCAAATGACTAATTATAATGAATATTTAAAATTTAATGAAAACAATAATATTGAGATTTATTATTTATTATTTCGGGTATACTGGTTTAATTTAAATTAGATCTGTCCAATGAAAATTTAATTTGTAATTAATATTTCTATAAAAATAAACTAATAAATAATTAAAAAAAAATTAAAAATTATACTGAATACAAATTTAAATGATATTTATGATTTTTTATTAATTTATACTAGTTTAATGTTTAAGTATTTAGAGGTTTTGTCGTTTAGGAGTTTAGTGATTTATATTTTTAGGCACTTAGTGGTTTATAGGTATTATTTAAATAATTAAATAAGAAAAAAAAATTTGTACTTTTTTCTCATTTTCTTAGGTTATAACCTTTGAAAATATAATAATATTTAAAATTTTTTGAAATGTGAATATAATATTTAGTTATAATAATATTAATAATTATATATCATATAAATTCAATATAAACAATTTTATTGATAGATATATCAATAATGATCAAAAATTAAATTAATAAACTATTAATAATAAGATAGATATTAATTAATAAACTATTGATAGATATTATAATTATCATTTATTATATAGATTATATAGGTTTAATGCTATAAGTATTTAGGGGGTTTTGGGGTTTAGGAGTCTATAGATTTAAAGGTTTAGGTATTTAGTGGTTTATAAGTTTTATTTAAAAATAAAATTATAAAAAAATTATTTTTGTGATTTTTTATCATTTTTGAAAGTTATAACCTTTGAAAATATAATAATTTTTAAATATTTTTTCAAATGTAAATATAATATTTAGCTATAATAATCTTAATAATTATAAAACATTAAAATCAATATAATTAATTTTATTGAAAGATATTATAATAATGATCAAAATATAAATTAATAAACTATTATGAATAAGATTGATAGAAATTAAAATATAATTTCAAAACATATATATATTGATTCAAAATCAGTGTAATATATGTTACTAAATAATAATTTTTTGTTCTTAATTTTTTACTTCTTTTTTAAGGTTATATTTTTTTGATTAAAAATAAATTATTAAAATTATATTTGTCTCACTCATTATTTATTTTGTAATTAACATTTCTATAAATATAAACTAATAAATAATTAAAATGAATATTTAAAATTATAATGAATACAAATTAAGATGAAATTTGTGATTTATTATAAATGGTATACCGGTTTATTGGTTTGATTATTTAGGAGTTTTGTTGTTTAGGAGTTTAGCAATTTATGTTTTTTGGCATTTTGTGGTTTATAGGTTTTATTTAAATTAAAAAAAATTAAAAATTTTTTTTTCTATTTTTTCGGATTTTCAAAGGTTATAACCTTTAAAAATAAGATAATTTTTAAAATTTTTTAAAATGTGAATACCATGTATAATTAAATTAATCTTACTAATTATATATCATATAAATTCAATATAAATAATTAAATTAAATATTTAAAATTATAATATATAGTCATAAAAATGAGATTTATTATTAATTAAGTAGTATATAGATATTAAAAGGTTTATTTATTTAGGGGTTACGTAGTTTATGAGCTTACTGATTTAAGTAAGCTGGATTTTAATGATCTATAGGCTTTTTTTAAAAAATGAAATAACAAAAAATTTATTTTTATTATTTTTTATCATATTTTTAAGGTTATAAGCATTGAAAATATGATAATTTTTAAATTTTTTTCAAAAGTGAATACAATATTTCTTTATTATAATCATAATAATTATATATAATATAAATTCAATATAATCAATTTTATTGATAGATATTCTAATAAATCTAAAAAATAAATTAAAAATCTATAATGAATATGATTCATATTACTTAAAATATAATATGAAAACCTAAAATGATTCAAAAGCAAAGGAAAATGTATTACTAAATAATAATTATTTGATTTGAAAATTTTTTTTCTTTTAAAAAGTTTATCTATACTTTTTGGATTAAAAATAATTTATATAAATTATATCTATCTAACTCTTAATTTATTTTGTAATTAATATTTATATAAAAATAAACAAATAACTAATTAAAATGAATATTTAATTTATAATGAAAACAATAATATTGAGATTTATTATTTATTATTTAGGGTATAATGGTTTAATTTAAATTAGATCTGTCCACTAAAAATTTATTTTGTAATTAAAATTTCTATAAAAATAAACTGATAAATAATTATAATAAAAATTTAAATTATACTGGATACAAATTTAAATGATATTTATGATTTATTATTAATGTATACTAGTTTAATGGTTTAAGTATTTAGAGGTTTTGTCGTTTAGGAGTTTAGTGATTTATGTTTTTCGGCATTTAGTGGTTTATAGGTATTATTTTAATAAATAAAATAACAAAAAAAATTTGTACTTTTTTCTCATTTTCATAGGTTATAACCTTTGAAAATATAATAATATTTAAAATTTTTTGAAATGTGAATACAATATTTAGTTATAAAAATATTAATAATTATATATCATATAAATTCAATAAAAACAATTTTATTGATAGATATATTAATAATTATCAATAATTAAATTAATAAAATATTAATAATAAGATAGATATTAATTAATAAACTATTGATAGATATTATAATTATCATTTATTTTATAGATTATATAGGTTTAATGCTTTAAGTATTTAGGGGGTTTTGGGGTTTAGCAGTCTATAGATTTAAATGTTTAGGTATTTAGTGATTTATAATTTTTATTTAAATAATAAAATTATAAAAAAATTATTTTTGTGATTTTTTATCATTTTTGAAGGTTATAACCTTTGAAAATATAATAATTTTTAAATTTTTTTTCAAAAGTAAAAATAATATTTAGTTATAATAATATTAATAATTATAAAACATTAAAATTCAACATAAGTAATTTTATTGATAGATATTATAATAATAATAAAAAATAAATTAATAAACTATTATTAATAAGATTGATAGTAATTAAAATATAATTTAAAAACCTATATTCAATGATTCAAAATCAAAGTAAAATATATTACTAAATAATAATTTTTTGTTTTAAATATTTACTTCTTTTTATAAGCTTATATTTTTTTTTGAATAAAAAATAAATTATTAAAATTATATTTGTATCACTCATTATTTATTTTGTAATTAACATTTCTATAAAAAATAAACAATAAATAATTAAAATGAATATTTAAAAGTATAATGAATACAAATTAAAATGAGATTTGTGATTTATTATATATGGTATACCAGTTTATTGGTTTGATTATTTAGAAGTTTTGTTGTTTAGGAGTTTAGCAATTTAAGATTTTGGGCATATTGTCGTTTATAGCTTTTACTTAAATAAAAAAAATTAAAAAAAAAATTTAGATTTTTTCTGATTTTCAAAGGTTATAACCTTTGAAAATAAGATAATTTCTAAATTTTTTGAAATGTGAATACCATGTATAATTATATTAATCTTACTGATTATATATCATATAAATTCAATATAAACAATCTTAATGATAGATATTATAATAATGATCAAAAATTAAATTAATAAACTATTAATAAAATATAAATTTTAATTAAAATATATTTACATGATGCCAAAATGATTCAAAATCAAATCAAAATATATTACTAAATAATAATATTTAATTTTTAAATTTTTCCTTCTTTTTATAAGCTTATATTTTATAAAAAAATCAATTATTTAAATAAAGTTTGTCTCACTCGAAATTTATTTCGTAATTAATTTTTTAAAAAAATTAAACTATAAATAATTAAATTGAATATTTAAAATTATAATAAATAGACATAAAAATGAGATTTATTATTCATTAAGTAGTATATAGATGTTAAAATGTTAATGTATTTAGGGGTTTCAGGGTTTATTAGATTACTGATTTAAGTAAGGAGGCATTTAATGGTCTATAGGCTTTATTTAAAAAATGAAATAACAAAAAATTTATTTTTATTATTTTTTATCAAATTTTTAAATTTATAACCTTTGAAAATATAATAATTTCAAAATTTTTTCAAGAGTAAATACAATATTTATTTATAATAATCATAATAATTATATATAATATAAATTCAATATAGTCAATTTTATTGATAGATATTCTAATAAAAATCAAAAAATAAATTAAAAATCTATAATGAATAAGATTCATATTACATAAAATATAACATAAAAACCTAAAATGATTCAAAAGCAAAGGAAAATGTATTACTAAATAATAATTATTTGTTTTGAATATTTTTTTCTTTTAAAAAGTATATCTATTATTTTTTGATGAAAAATAATTTATATATATTATATGTATCTAATTCATAATTTATTTTGTAATTAATATTTATATAAAATTAAACAAATAACTAATTAAAATGAATATTTTAAATTATAATGAAAACAATAATATTGAGATTTATTATTTATTATTTAGGGTATACTGGTTTAATTTAAATTAGATCTGTCTCACTGATAATTTAATTTGTAATTAATATTTCTATAAAAATAAACTGATAAATAATTAAAATAAAAACTAAAAATTATATAGAATACAAATTTAAATGATATTTATGATTTATTATTAATGTATACTAGTTTAATTGTTTAAGTATTTAGAGGTTTTGTCGTTTAGGTCTTTAGTGATTTATATTTTTAAGCACTTAGTGGTTTATAGGTATTATTTAAACAATAAAATAACAAAAAAAATGTTGTAATTATTTCTCATTTTCATAGGTTATAACCTTTGAAAATATAATAATATTTAAAATTTTTGAAATGGGAATACAATCTTTAGTTATATTAATATTAATAATTATATATCATTTAAATTCAATTTAAACAATTTTATTCATAAATATATTAATAATGATCAAAAATTAAATTAATAAACTATTAATACTAAGATATAGATTAATTAATAAACTATTGATAGATATTATAATTATCATTTATTATATAGGTTATATAGGTTTAATGCTTTAAGTATTTAGGGGGTTTTGGGGTTTAGGAGTCTTTAGATTTAAATGTTTAGGTATTTTGTGATTTATAATTTTTATTTAAATAATAAAAATATAAAAAATTATTTTTGAGATTTTTTATCATTTTTGAAGGTTATAACCTTTGAAAATATAATAATTTAATAATTTTTTTTCAAAACTAAAGATAATATTTAGTTATAATAATATTAATAATTATAAAACATTAAAATTCAATATAAGTAATTTTATTGATAGATAGTATAATAATGATCAAAAAATAAATTAATAAACTATTATTAATAAGATTGATAGTAATTAAAATATAATTTAAAAACCAATATACAATGATTCAAAATCTAAGTAAAATATATTACTAAATAATAATTTTTTGTTTTTAAATTTTTACTTCTTTTTATAAGCTTATATTTTTTTTTGAATAAAAAATAAATTATTAAAATTATATTCGTCTCACTCATTATTTACTTTATAATTAAAATTTCAATAAAAAATAAACTAATAAATAATTAAAATGAATATTTAAAATTATAATGAATACAAATTAAAATGAGATTTGTGATTTATTATATATGGAATACCAGTTTATTGGTTTAGGAGTTTAGCAATTTATGTTTTTCGGCATATTGTGGTTTATAGATTTTACATAAATAATAAAAATAAAAATTTTTTAAAATTTTTTCTGATTTTCAAACGTTATAACCTTTGAAAATTGATAATTTTTAAAATTTTTTGAAATGTGAATACCATGTATAATTATATTAATCTTACTGATTATATATCATATAAATTCAATATAAACAATTTTAATGATAGATATTATAATAATGATCAAAAATTAAATTAATAAACTATTAATAAAAATATAAATATTAATTAAAATATATTTACATGACGCAAAATGATTCAAAATAAAATCAAAATATATTACTAAATAATAATATTTAATTTTTAAATATTTCCTTCTTTTTATTAGCTTAATTTTTTTTTAAAATCAATTATTTATATAATGTTTGTCCTGCTCGGAATTTATTTTGTAATTAATTTTTTTAAAAATTAAACTATAAATAATTAAATTGAATATTTAAAATTATAATAAATATACATAAAAATGAGATTTATTATTCATTAAGTAGTATATAGATTTTAAAAGGTTTATCTATTTATGGGTTTCGGGGTTTATTAGCATACTGATTTAAGTAAGCAGGCATTTAATGGTCTATAGGCTTTATTTAAAAAATGAAATAACAAAAAAATTATTTTATATTTTTTTCTAATATTTTTAAGGTTATAACCTTTGAATATATAATAATCTCAAAATTTTTTAAAGAGTGAATACAATATTTATTTATTATAATAATAATAATTATATATAATATAAATTCAATATAAACAATTTTATTGATAGATATTCTAATAATTCTCAAAAAATAAATTAAAAATCTATAATGAATAAGATTCATATTACTTAAATATAATATGAAAACCTAAAATGATTCAAAAGCAAGGAAAATGTATTACTAAATAATAATTATTTGTTTTGAAATTTTTTTTATTTTAACAAGATTATCTATGTTTTTTTGATGAAAATTAATTTATATAAATTATATCTATCTAACTCATAATTTATTTTGTAATTAATATTTATATAAAAATGAACAAATAACTAATTAAAATGAATATTTTAAATTATAATGAAAACAATAATATTAAGATTTATTATTTATTATTTAGGGTATACTGGTTTAATTTAAATTAGATCTGTCTCACTGATAATTTAATTTGTAATTAATATTTGTAAAAAAATAAACTGATAAATAATCAAAATAAAAATTAAAAATTATACTGAATACAAATTTAAATGATATATATGATTTATTATTAATGTATACTAATTTATTGGTATAAGTATTTTAAGGTTTTGTCGTTTAGGTGTTTAGTGATTTATGTTTTTAAGCACTTAGTGGTTTATAGGAATTATTTAAACAATAAAATAACAAAAAAAATTTTGTAATTTTTTCTCATTTTTATAGTTTATAACCTTTGAAAATATAATAATATTTAAAATTTTTGAAATATGAATACAATCTTTAGTTATATTAATATTAATAATTATATATCATATAAATTCAATATAAATAATTTTATTGATAGATATATTAATAATGATCAAAAATTAAATTAATAAAATATTAATAATAAGATAGAGATTAATTAATAAACTATTGATTGATATAATACTTATCTTTTATTATATAGGTTATATAGGTTTAATGCTTTCAGTATTTAGGGGGTTTTGGGGTTTAGGAGTCTATAGATTTAAATGTTTTGGTATTTAATGGTATTTAAGTTTTATTTAAATAATAAAATTATAAAAGAAATATTTTTGTGATTTTGTTTCATTTTTGAAGCTTATACCCTTTGATGATAATATATTAATTTTAAAATTTTTTTAACAAAGTAAATATAATAATTAGTTATAATAATCTTAATAATTATAAACATTAAAATTCAATATAAGTAATTTTATTTATAGATATTATAATAATGATCAAAAAATTAATTAATAAACTATTATAAATAAGATTGATAGCAATTAAAATATAATTATAAAACATATATCCAATGATTCAAAATCAAAGTTAAATATATTACTAAATAATAATTTTTTGTTTTTAAATTTTTACTTCTCTTTATAAGCTTATATATATTTTTTTGATTAAAAATAAATTATTTAAAGTATATTTATCTCACTCATTATTTATTTTGTAATTAACATTTCTATAAAAAATAAACTAATAAATAATTAAAACGAATATTTAAAATTATAATGAATACAAATTAAAATGAAATTTGTGTTTTATTATAAATGGTATACCAGTTTATTGGTTAGATTATTTAGGAGTTTTGTTGTTTAGAAGTTTAGCAATTTATGTTTTTAGGGATTTTGTGGGTTATTGGTTTTATTTAAATAAAAAAAATAAAAAAATTTTTTTTTAGATTTTTCGGATTTTCAAATGTTATAACCTTTTAAAATAAGATAATTTTTAAAATTTTTTGAAATGTGAATAACATGTATAATTATATTAATCTTACTGATTATATATCATATAAATTCAATATAAATAATTTTAATGATAGAAATTATAATAATGATCAAATATTAAATTAATAATCTATTTATAAAATTATAAATATTAATCAAAATATATTTACATGATGCAAAATGATTCAAAATCAAATCAAAATATATTACTAAATAATAATATTTAATTTTTAAATTTTTCCTTCTTTTTATTAGCTTATATTAAAAAAAACAATTATTTAAATAATGTTTGTCTCACTCAAAATTTATTTTGTAATTAATTTTTGTAAAAAATTAAACTATAAATAATTAAATTAAATATTTAAAATTATTATAAATAGACATAAAAATGAGATTTATTATTCATTAAGTACTATATGGATGTTAAAGGGTTTATGTATTTAAGGGTTTCGGGGTTTATGAGCTTACTGATTTAAGTAATGAGGTATTTAAATGTCTATAGTCTTTATTTAAAAAATGAAATAACAAAAAATTTATTTTTATTATTTTTTATCATATTTTGAAAGTTATAATCATTGAAAATATAATAATTTTTAAATTTTTTTCAAAATGAATACAATATTTATTTATTATAATCATAATATTTATATATAATATAAATTCAATATAATCGATTTTATTGATAGATATTCTAATAAATCTAAAAAATAAATTAAAATTCTATAATGAATATGATTCATATTACTTAAAATATAATATGAAAACCTAAAATGAATCAAAAGCAAAGGAAAATGTATTAGTAAATAATAATTATTTGATTTGAATTTTTTTTTTCTTTTAAAAAGTTTATCTATACTTTTTGGATTAAAAATAATTTATATAAATTATATCTATCTAACTCATAATTTATTTTGTAATTAATATTTATATAAAAATAATCAAATGACTAATTAAAATTAATATTTTAAATTATAATGAAAACAATAATATTGAGATTTATTATTTATTATTTCAAGTATATTGGTTTAATTTAAATTAGATCTGTCTAAAGAAAATTTAATTTGTAATTAATATTTCTATAAAAATAAACTAATAAATAATTAAAATAAAATTAAAAATTATCTGAATACAAATTTAAATGATATTTATGATATATTATTAATGTATACTAGTTTAATGTTTTAAGTATTTAGAAGTTTTGTCGTTTAGGAGTTTAGTGATTTATGTTTTTAGGCATATCAATAATTATATAGATTAATATAAACTATTTTATTGATAGATATATCAATAATGATCAAAAATTAAATTAATAAACTTTTAATAATAAGATAGATATTAATTAATAAAGTATTGATAGATTTTATAATTATCATTTTTTTTAGAAAATTTGTTTTATTATAATCAAAGCCCTCTCTTTTGGCGGAGGAATACCATTTTTACAAACTATACTCTACCCTTTCCCCTTTTACACCCATCCTTTAATCTACAAACAAAATAAAACATAATCAAAATAAGCTTTCAATGCATTTTTGGTATTTGCTCTTTATTAAATTTGCTGGAGATTGCTGTTTGTGTGGAGTTATTTCTGTGGTTGTATCATCCTGTCTTCTATTCTGGATCCTTTCAAATCTTATATGTTGTCCATCTTTGCAGCTTTAATTCACTAGCCCAAGAAAGCTCTAAAAACTGGCTATAATACATACTTATACAGGGCATGCAGATCCTTTTTACATACTCAACAGAGAGCTTCAACAATTCTGGTCTTTAGGTATTTCCAGACTTTTAATCTGCCAAAAAATAATTCTACAGTTTCCAGGTTATTTCTTATCTCTTGAATAAAGCATTTTGATCGCATGAGTGTCTCATTGCTTTCTACTTTTTTCCTGCTTCCATACTCAACAGCCTTTCCTTATTGAGTTCTCCTTTAGAAGATATATTTTTTTTAACAGACACAAATCAAATAGAAAACATGCACAAAAACAAACAAACAGATGTATAAACATCCAGCAGCCATCTTTTTATCAGCTCTATTATTGCCTTCCTCAACCTTGCATTTGTTTAACAAAGAGAAAAACAAGAAAAAACAAGAACAACATAGTCCTATTCGTGCAATACACTTATGCACATTCCTTCTTCCAAGTCCATTACTGCTGTTGCTTTTTTCTTCCTGTACTTGGATCTGTTTGACTGCAAAACACACACTAGTACAATACTTATAGCCACATATATCTAAACCCTTTAGTCCACTCCACAGGACCAGGGTGGATATTCAGGTTAAGGGTATACTTTAATTATTCGAATATATGGATATTCCATCTTATCCATTCTTATTATACCCTTGTATCTATCAGGGATCGAATCCTTTATATATTCTCCATGTTTATTATTTTTCCCTTCTTTAGCTAGTTTATCAGCTAAACCATTTGCTTCCTTGTATATATGTTTAATAAAAGCATTTAACGATAATGCTAGATGGCCGATCTCATCTAATTCATCTTCGTATTTCCATAAAGTCTTTTATTTATTTATCATATCTACCACAATTTTAGAGTCCGACTGAATGTCTATATTTCTTAGTCCTCTAGAGAGACAGGCCCTCAATCCATCTCTTAATGCTAAGATTTATGCATGAAGTGCACAAGAGGCTTTGTAACTCCTTGAAAAGGAAAAAATGAGGTGACCTCTAGAATTTCTAATCACTCCTCCTCCTCCTCCTCCTGCTAAGCCTATATTTCTATCAAAACTACCATCGGTATTTAAGGAGTGCCTATCTAATGGTGGGATTTCCCACTTAACTCCTATAATTTTTTGTGATCTTTTCTTAGTAACCGTAAGATTCCAAAAATTTAAAATATCATTATTCAGAAAATTAGTCTGGACTGTTATCGGGCAAGCTTCTGAAGTACTTATTAATTATCTCTTTATAGCTTTCCAGATGTCTTCCACCGACATTCTCTTACCTTCATATCTACTGTTATTACTAGCCTTCCATATACACCAAATAGCAATATGAGTTATATTATTTTTAACCCATTTTTGTAAAGAGTTTCTCGTGTACGCTATATACCATTTTTGAAGTCTATTTCTAAGAGGGATGCATTCGTGCTTTATACCCATTTCTAATTCTAATCTTCTCCAAATTTCTAAAGCTATCTTTCCTTGTGAAAATAAATGATATATCGATTCATTTTTCTGAAAACAGCATTCACACCTAGAGGAAAGTTGAATACCTTTCTTTTTTATATTTACATCTATTGGAATAATATTAGAGAGAACTTTCCATGTGTTAGTTTTAATTTTTTGAGAGTTATGATTATTTCAGGTCCATTTAAATAGTGAAAGCTCTTCCTTTCTACTTCTCACTTTATCTTTGATGGTTTTTATAAAGAATTTTCCATCTACACTCAAGGTCCATTTCCAGCCACTATTAGTGAGCTTAGAATATTTTTCTACTATCTCCCTTTGTTTAAGCATTTGCATCCACACTTGTGAAGCTCTACTCATTTTTATTTCTGTGTTCATATCCCCATCTTTTCAATATTTGGCCCTTATAAATTCTGCCCATAAACTATTATTTTATTTAAGCCTACACCATCTTTTACAAGCCCAAGCTTTAGCGAGATCATTCAAATCTATAAAACCCAGCCCTACTTCCTATTTTGGAAAACATAGATCTTTCCATTTTTTCCAGTGAAGCTTACTATTTACCTTTATATGTCCCCCACAGAAAATAAGCCATTTCTTTTTCAATTCTTTTTTTATCAAGGGCTGGTACTTGAGTGATCATTAGGTTTTGCATGACTATGCTTTGAAGTACATGTGTGATTAAGGTTATCCTGCCCCTCCATTACTCTCAACAAACTCATCAGGTTTTGAAGGGATCTAGCACTACCATTAGTGAAGATTACCACATCATCTACATATGCAAGACAACTCACCAGGGGAGTACCTTTCGGTTGGCTAAAGGCGCCTATTTCACCTGTGCAAATTTTGTTTTTGAGATTGACAATAAAGAGCTCTAAATAAATATTAAAGAGTGAGGGAGAAAGAGGGTCACCTTGTCTTAGTCCTCTAAGCGGCTTAATATCTCTTCCTAGCTCCTCGTTTACTAGAATTTTAATCCAGGAGCTTGATATACATCTGTATATCAAATCTATCTAGGTCTCCCAGAAACCCATCTTTCTCATGGTGAAACACAGGACATTCCATTCTACTTTATCGAAAGCTTTAGATAAGTCTAATTTTATTAATACATTATGTCCTCTAACTTTTTTGCCTATATCTTTAATCATTTCTTTAGCTAAGAAAATATTTTCCATTATAAGCCTATTTTTCATGAATCCTGATTGCTCTTTCGAAGTAATTTTAGGAAGGATAGAAGTTAATCTGTTTTGAAATAATTTAGACAGAATCTTATAAATAGAATTACATAGACTTATAGGTCTGAAATCATCTGCCTTTTGTGGATTTTCTGTCTTGGGAATAAGCACCATATATGTGCTACTCCATTTCTTGCATATTTCCGCTCCATTAAAAACCCAATAAATGCCATTAAGAAGATCAGATTTTATGATAATCCAACATTTTTGGTAGAACTCATTGTTCCATTTGTTCGGGCCCGAGGCACTATTTGGGTCCAGGCTAAAAACAACTGTTTTAAGCTCTTCTTCATCTGGGAATTTAATAAGGGCATCATTCTTTTCTCTGATAATATTACAGTCTATTTTATGTATAAGTTCAACACCTCTCAAGGATGTATCCCCTATAATTTTTTTTTCAAAGTATTCTTCAAAATGCTTTTTAATTTCTGTGTTATCATCTATTCAGGCATTATTACTATTTTTTATACCTTTTATTCTTTGTTTTTGTATTCTTATTTTAGCTGCTATTTGAAAAAAAAATTTTCAAATATCTCCTTCTTTTAGCCATTTTGTTTTAGCTTTTTGTTTCCAAAAAATTTTTTCCATGAGGAGTTTTAATTTTAGTTCAGCTTGGGATTTACTAAGTGCTTCTCTACTCTCTTTATCTTGAAATATTCCATCTTCTATCTCTAATTTTTCAGCTTTTTTTCTGCTTCTATTATATTTTTGTTTATATTACCAAATATATCTTTATTCCATATCTTTAGATGTTTTTTTAATATATTTAGTTTCATATTCCAGACTTGTGCCGGATTACCTGAGACTTCCAGAGACCAAGACTCTTTAACCATATTTATGAATGTATGATGCAAGCACCAAGCATTCTGAAATTTAAAAGGTTTACTCAAGAATTTGGTCTGCTCTAAGGTAATTAACAATGGATTGTGATCCGAGCATGTTCTATTTAAATGTCTCACAGCGGTAGATCCATAACTTTCTAACCATTTCACATCGTATAAAACTCTATCTAGTCTTGCCCATATAGTGACTTTATTTTTCTTGTTATTGCACCAGGTATATTGTGGGCCTAAAAAGTTAGCTTCCATCAAACAGGCCTTTGATATAGCCTCATTAAAGTGTGAAATGGCACTAGTGCTGGGGGAATTACCTCCTTTTTTCTCACTGGCGTTTCTTATTATGTTAAAATCACCTCCTATTATCCATGGTTTGTTCAAACTTGATATTTTGGCCATACTATTCCAAAGCTCCTTTCTACCTTCTTTAGTATATTTAGCACATAATACCGAGATTACTTCATCTCGGGCATTATCTAGACTAAAATTGATTATTAGATCTGTTTCCTCCAATATATTTATATTAAATTTATTTTTCCAGAATACCCAAATTTTACTATTATTATTAGAAAATGCATTCTCAAAGCCCAGGACTCCTTTGTAATGATCTATTTGAACCTTATTCACCATAGGTTCAGCAAGCATTATAAGAGAAGAATTATATAATTTTATCATTTTTTTTAATTCTTTTTATTGTGGAAGGGTTTGCAATACCCCTAACATTCCAGTAAAAGAATTTAAACATTATGGTTAGTTTTAATCTGAGATCTAGTGATGCACTTTGAATCATATATTCTATTTAGGTGTTTTTTCCTGTTTCTTGACTTTTTTATCACACTAGTATTTTCTGTTTTGTCTTCTTTCCACACCCTTCCTAGTTGTATCCCCATAATTTTTATTTCTTCCAAGACCCATTTCCTGTTGGCCATTTTATTCTTAAATCTATGTATATCAATATCATCCTTTGTGGATTTTATGCATTCATTTTCTTCCTCTCCCTTGTGTAAGTTTATATTACTTCGCACCTCTATTTCCTCATTTGAGCTTTTAACTTCTTCCACTGCTCATTTCCTACTCTCCTCCCTTTTAATTCTGTTATCAAACCTGCTGCCCTGAAACCTTTTGTTTATTTCTACAATTTTCATAATTAAATCATGTACTTTTATTTTTATCCTCTCCCTCTACATCTTCCTTCTCTTCTATTCTAGGGGGGCACCTTCAGTTAGTTCCAGGCTAGTTCCCTCATTGTTTAAATTCTGCTCAAGAGCCATGGTGTTTTTTATTCTATATTGCACTATTTCCTTCCCCTTCCCTGTAAAGCATGTATACTGCCTATCTTCTTAATGCTTTTTTTTGACAATACAGTGATCACAACCATGTCCAAGCTTCTTACAGTATGTGTAATAGTGAGGGAGGAACTCTGGAATTACATCTTGCTAGAAACCATCTCCATTCTTAGAGCCTATCCATATTCGCTGAGGTATATGATTCAACAAGTTGACTTCTATGCACAGCCGAGCCACACTCGGGCGAGAGAGAGTAGCAGTGGCACCATCAAGAAGAAGAGGGGTGCCGACTACTTGTGCAATGTGGTAGAGAGCAAATTTATCAAACAAGTGAATGGGGAGCATGGGAAAGAGGAACCATACCGGGGCCAATGGGGATTCCTGCTTGGTTGAGAAGTCGGGTGTCCATCTGAAAGCTCGCATGGGGTAGCCCATGATATACCAAACTCCTTTGAACCAGATTCTATGGAAGTCCTCTTCTGTAAAGAGCTGCACGAGGATGTGCTTCACATCTAGGACTCCTATTTTTATCAGGCCTTTGAGCTTCGAGGAAGCATAGAATGCCGTTATATCTTCAACGCGAGGATGCCCGTGTGAGAATTTTCCCACCAGTGTATATTTGTGAGCTTCAGTGAGGGAAGCCATGTCTATCGGGGAAAACTCTATCGAGGGTTCCCCGTTTTTTTTCCCGAAAACATCCGAAGAAGATGATGAATGAAGCGCGGTCTTTATAAAATGTTGAGAAAATGATTTCATATTCATTAAGAAATCTGCTTGCTCCATTTTTGCTTGATAATGGCTACTTCTTCATGGAAAATTGTTGTTTCTCTCTCTAAAAATTGTGTTTCTCTCTCTAGAGCTTGAGAGAGCAATTCAAAGAAGAAGGTATTATAATTATCATTTATTATATAGATTATATAGGTTTAATGCTTTAAGTATTTAGGGGGTTTTGGGGTTTAGGAGTCTATAGATTTAAAGGTTTAGGTATTTAGTGGTTTATAAGTTTTATTTAAAAAATAAAATTATAAAAAAATTATTTTTGTGATTTTTTATCATTTTTGAAAGTTATAACCTTTGAAAATATAATAATTTTTAAATATTTTTTCAAATGTAAATATAATATTTAGCTATAATAATCTTAATAATTATAAAACATTAAAATTCAATATAAGTAATTTTATTGATAGATATTATAATAATGATCAAAAAATAAATTAATAAACTATTATGAATAAGATTGATAGAAATTAAAATATAATTTCAAAACCTATATACACTGATTCAAAATCAGTGTAAAATATATTACTAAATAATAATTTTTTGTTTTAAATTTTTACTTCTTTTTTAAGGTTATATTTTTTTTGATTAAAAATAAATTATTAAAATTATATTTGTCTCACTCATTATTTATTTTATAATTAACATTTCTATAAATATAAACTAATAAATAATTAAAATGAATATTTAAAATTATAATGAATACAAATTAAGATGAAATTTGTGATTTATTATAAATGGTATACCGGTTTATTGATTTGATTATTTATGAGTTTTGTTGTTTAGGAGTTTAGAAATTTATGTTTTTTGGCATTTTGTGGTTTATAGGTTTTATTTAAATAAAAAAAATAAAAAATTTTTTTTTCAATTTTTTCGGATTTTCAAAGGTTATAACCTTTGAAAATAAGATAATTTTTAAAATTTTTTGAAATGTGAATACCATGTATAATTATATTTATCTTACTAATTATATATCATATAAATTCAATATAAATAATTAAATAAATATTAAAAATTATAATATATAGTCATAAAAATGAGATTTATTATTTATTAAGTAGTATATAGATATTAAAAGGTTTATGTATTTAGGGGTTTCGTAGTTTATGAGCGTACTGATTTAAGTAAGCTGGCATTTAATGATCTATAGGCTTTTTTTTAAAAATGAAATAAAAAAAAATTATTTTTATTATTTTTTATCATATTTTGAAGGTTATAACCATTGAAAAATGATAATTTTTAAATTTTTTTCAAAAGTGAATACAATATTTATTTATTATAATCATAATAATTATATATAATATAAATTCAATATAATCAATTTTATTGATAGATATTCTAATAAATCTAAAAAAATAAATTAAAAATCTATAATGAATATGATTCATATTACTTAAAATATAATATCAAAACCTAAAATGATTCAAAAGCAAAGGAAAATGTATTAATAAATAATAATTATTTGATTTGAAATTTTTTTTCTTTTAAAAAGTTTATCTATACTTTCTGATTAAAAATAATTTATATAAATTATATCTATCTAACTCTTAATTTATTTTGTAATTAATATTTATATAAAAATAAACAAATAACTAATTAAAATGAATATTTAATTTATAATGAAAACAATAATATTGAGATTTATTATTTATTATTTAGGGTATAATGGTTTAATTTAAATTAGATCTGTCCACTAAAAATTTAATTTGTAATTAAATTTCTATAAAAATAAACTGATAAATAATTAAAATAAAAATTTAAAATTATACTGGATACAAATTTAAATGATATTTATGATTTATTATTAATGTATACTAGTTTAATGGTTTAAGTATTTAGAGGTTTTGTCGTTTAGGAGTTTAGTGATTTATGTTTTTAGGCATTTAGTGGTTTATAGGTATTATTTTAATAATAAAATAACAAAAAAAAATTTGTACTTTTTTCTCATTTTCATAGGTTATAACCTTTGAAAATATAATAATATTTAAAATTTTTTGAAATGTGAATACAATATTTAGTTATAATAATATTAATAATTATATATCATATAAATTCAATATAAACAATTTTATTGATAGATATATTAATAATGATCAAAAATTAAATTAATAAAATATTAATAATAAGATAGATATTAATTAATAAACTATTGATAGATATTATAATTATCATTTATTATATAGGTTATATAGGTTTAATGCTTTAAGTATTTAGGGGGTTTTGGGGTTTAGGAGTCTATAGATTTAAATGTTTAGGTATTTAGTGATTTATAATTTTTATTTAAATAATAAAATTATAAAATAATATTTTTGATGATTTTTTATCATTTTTGAAGGTTATAACCTTTGAAAATATAAATAATTTTAAATTTTTTTTCAAAAGTAAAATAATATTTAGTTATAATAATATTAATAATTATAAAACATTAAAATTCAATATAAGTAATTTTATTGATAGATATTATAATAATGATCAAAAAATAAATTAATAAACTATTATTAATAAGATTGATAGTAATTAAAATATAATTTAAAAACCTATATACAATGATTCAAAATCAAAGTAAAATATATTACTAAATAATAATTTTTTGTTTTTAAATTTTACTTCTTTTTATCAGCTTATATTTTTTTTTAAAAAAAATAAATTATTAAAATTATATTTGTCTCACTCATTATTTACTTTGTAATTAACATTTCAATAATAAATAAACTAATAAATAATTAAAATGAATATTTAAAATTATAATGAATACAAATTAAAATGAGATTTGTGATTTATTATATATGGAATACCGTTTATTGGTTTAGGAGTTTAGCAATTTATGTTTTTCGCATATTGTGGTTTATAGATTTTACTTAAATAATAAAAATAAAAAATTTTTTTAAAAATTTTTTTTATTTTCAAATGTTATAAACTTTGAAAATATTATAATTTTTAAAATTTTTGAAATGTGAATACCATGTATAATTATATTAATCTTACTGATTATATATCATATATTTTCAATATAAATAATTTTAATGATAGATATTATAATAATGATAAAAAATTAATTAATAAACTATTAATAAAAATATAAATTTTAATTAAAATATATTTACATGACGCAAAATGATTCAAAATAAAATCAAAATATATTACTAAATAATAATATTTAATTTTTAAATTTTTCCTTCTTTTTATAAGCTTATATTTTTTTTATTAAAAATCAATTATTTAAATAATGTTTGTCCTGCTCGAAATTTATTTTGTAATTAATTTTTGTAAAAAATTAAACTATAAATAATTAAATTGAATATTTAAAATTATAATAAATAGACATAAAAATGAGATTTATTATTCATTAAGTAGTATATAGATGTTAAAAGGTTTATGTATTTAGGGGTTTCGGGGTTTATTAGCTTACTGATTTAAGTAAGCAGGCATTTAATGGTCTATAGGCTTTATTTAAAAAATTAAATAACAAAAAATTTATTTTTATTATTTTTTCTCATATTTTTAAGGTTATAACCTTTGAAAATATAATAATTTCAAAATTTTTTTAAAGAGTGAATACAATATTTATTTATAATAATCATAATAATTATATATAATATAAATTCAATATAATCAATTTTATTGATAGATATTCTAATAAATTAAAAAAATAAATTAAAAATCTATAATGATTTAGATTCATATTACTTAAAATATAATATGAAAACCTAAAATGATTCAATAGCAAAGGAAAATGTATTACCAAATAATAATTATTTGTTTTGAAATTTTTTTTCTTTTAAAAAGTTTATCTATATTTTTTTGATGAAAAATAATTTATATAAATTATATCTATCTAACTCATAATTTATTTTGTAATTAATATTTATATAAAAATAAACAAATAAATAATTAAAATGAATATTTTAAATTATAATGAAAACAATAATATTGAGATTTATTATTTATTATTTAGGGTATACTGGTTTAATTTAAATTAGATCTGTATCACTGATAATTTAATTTGTAATTAATATTTCTATAAAAATAAACTGATAAATAATTAAAATAAAAATTAAAAATTATACTGAATACAAATTTAAATGATATTTATGATTTATTATTAATGTATACCATTTTAATGGTTTAAGTATTTAGAGGTTTTGTCGTTTAGGAGTTTAGTGATTTATGTTTTTAGGCACTTAGTGGTTTATAGGTATTATTTAAACAATAAAATAACAAAAAAAATTTGTAATTTTTTCTCATTTTCATAGGTTATAACCTTTGAAAATATAATAATATTTAAAATTTTTGAAATGTGAATACAATCTTTAGTTATATTAATATTAATAATTATATATCATATAAATTCAATATAAACAATTTTATAGATAGATTTATTAATAATGATCAAAAATTCAATTAATAAACTATTAATAATAAGATAGAGATTAATTAATAAACTATTGATAGATATTATAATTATCATTTATTATATAGATTATATAGGTTTAATGCTTTAAGTATTTAGGGGGTTTTAGGGTTTAGGAGTCTATATATTTAAAGGTTTAGGTATTTAGTGGTTTATAAGTTTTATTTAAATAATAAAATTATCAAAAAATTATTTTTGTTATTTTTTATCATTTTTGAAAGTTATAACCTTTGAAAATATAATAATTTTTAAATATTTTTTCAAATGTAAATATAATATTTAGCTATAATAATCTTAATAATTATAAACATTAAAATTCGATATAAGTAATTTTATTGATAGATATTATAATAATGATCAAAAAATAAATTAATAAACTATTATGAATAAGATTGATAGCAATTAAAATATAATTTCAAAACCTATATACAATGATTCAAAATCAATGTAAATATATTACTAAATAATAATTTTTTGTTTTTAAATTTTTACTTCTTTTTATAAGGTTATATTTTTTTTGATTAAAAATAAATTATTAAAATTATATTTGTCTCACTCATTATTTATTTTGTAATTAACATTTCTATAAAAATAAACTAATAAATAATTTAAATGTATATTTAAAACTATAATGAATACAAATTAAAATGAATTTGTGATTTATTATAAATGGTATACCGGTTATTGGTTTGATTATTTAGGAGTTTTGTTGTTTAGGAGTTTAGCAATTTATGTTTTAGGCATTTTGTGGTTTATAGGTTTATTTAAATAATAAAAATAAAAAAATTTTTTTTAGATTTTTTCGGATTTTCAAAGGTTATAACCTTTGAAAATAAGATAATTTTTAAAATTTTTTGAAATGTGAATACCATGTATAATTATATTAATCTTACTGATTATATATCATATAAATTCAATATAAACAATTTTAATGATAGATATTATAATAATGATCAAAAATTAAATTAATAAACTATTAATAAAAATATAAATTTTAATTAAAATATATTTACATGACGCAAAATGATTCAAAATCAAAATCAAAATATATTACTAAATAATAATATTTAATTTTTAAATTTTTCATTCTTTTTATAAGCTTATATTTTTTTTATTAAAAATCAATTATTTAAATAATGTTTCTCTCACTCGAAATTTATTTTGTAATTAATTTTTGTAAAAAATTAAACTATGAATAATTAAAATAAATATTTAAAATTATAATAAATAGACATAAAAATGAGATTTATTATTCATTAAGTACTATATAGATGTTAAAAGGTTTATGTATTTAGGGGTTTCGGGGTTTATTAGCTTACTGATTTAAGTAAGGAGGCATTATTGGTCTATAGGCTTTATTTAAAAAATGAAATAAAAAAAAATTATTTTTATTATTTTTTATCATATTTTCAAGGTTATAACCATTGAAAATATGATAATTTTAAATTTTTTTCAAGAGAGAATACAATATTTATTTATAATAATCATAATAATTATATATAATATAAATTCAATATAAACAATTTTATTGATAGATATTCTAATAATTCTCAAAAAATAAATTAAAAATCTATAATGAATAAGATTCATATTACTTAAAATATAATATGAAAACCTAAAATAATTCAAAATCAAGGGAAAATGTATTACTAAATAATAATTATTTGTTTTGAAATTTTTTTTATTTTAAAAAGTTTATCTATATTTTTTTGATGAAAAATAATTTATATAAATTATATCTATCTAACTCATAATTTATTTTGTAATTAATATTTATATAAAAATAAACAAATAACTAATTAAAATGAATATTTTAAATTATAATGAAAACAATAATATTGAGATTTATTATTTATTATTTAGGGTATACTGGTTTAATTTAAATTAGATCTGTCTCACTGATAATTTAATTTGTAATTAATATTTCTATAAAAATAAACTGATAAATAATTAAAATAAAAATTAAAAATTATACTGAATACAAATTTAAATGATATTTATGATTTATTATTAATGTATACTAGTTTAATGGTTTAAGTATTTAAAGGTTTTGTCGTTTAGGTATTTAGTGATTTATGTTTTTAGGCACTTAGTGGTTTATATGTATTATTTAAACAATAAAATAACAAAAAAATTTTGTAATTTTTTCTCATTTTCATAGGTTATAACCTTTGATAATATAATAATATTTAAAATTTTTGAAATGTGAATACAATCTTTAGTTATATTAATATTAATAATTATATATCATATAAATTCAATATAAACAATTTTATTGATAGATATATTAATAATGATCAATAATTAAATTAATAAACTATTAATAATAAGATAGAGATTAATTAATAAACTATTGATAGATATTATAGTTATCTTTTATTAGATAGGTTATATAGGTTTAATGCTTTCAGTATTTAGGGGGTTTTGGGGTTTAGGAGTCTATAGATTTAAATGTTTAGGTATTTAGTGGTATATAAGTTTTATTTAAATAATAAAATTATAAAAAAATTATTTTTGTGATTTTTTATCATTTTTGAAGTTTATACCCTTTGAAAATATATTAATTTTTAAATTTTTTTTCAAAAGTAAATATAATATTTAGTTATAATAATCTTAATAATTATAAACATTAAAATTCAATATAAGTAATTTTATTTATAGATATTATAATAATGATCAAAAATAAATTAATAAACTATTATTAATAAGATTGATAGCAATTAAAATATAATTTCAAAACCTATATACAATGATTCAAAATCAAAGTAAAATATATTACTAAATAATAATTTTTTGTTTTAAATTTTTACTTCTTTTTATAAGCTTATATTTTTTTTGATTAAAAATAAATTATTAAAATTATATTTGTCTCACTCATTATTTATTTTGTAATTAACATTTCTATAAAAATAAACTAATAAATAATTAAAATGAATATTTAAAAGTATAATGAATACAAATTAAAATGAAATTTGTGATTTATTATAAATGGTATACCGGTTTATTGGTTTGATTATTTAGGAGTTTTGTTGTTTAGGAGTTTAGCAATTTATGTTTTTAGGCATTTTGTGGTTTATAGGTTTTATTTAAATAAAAAAATAAAAAATTTTTTTTTAGATTTTTTCGGATTTTCAAAGGTTATAACCTTTGAAAATAAGATAATTTTTAAAATTTTTTGAAATGTGAATACCATGTATAATTATATTAATCTTACTGATTATATATCATATAAATTCAATATAAACAATTTTAATGATAGATATTATAATAATGATCAAAAATTAAATTAATAAACTATTAATAAAAATATAAATTTTAATTAAAATATATTTACATGACGCAAAATGATTCAAATCAAATCAAAATATATTACTAAATAATAATATTTAATTTTTAAATTTTTCCTTCTTTTTATAAGCTTATATTTTTTTATTAAAAATCAATTATTTAAATAATGTTGTCTCGCTCGAAATTTATTTTGTAATTAATTTTGTAAAAAATTAAACTATAAATAATTAAATTAAATATTTAAAATTATAATAAATAGACATAAAAATGAGATTTATTATTCATTAAGTAGTATATAGATGTTAAAGGTTTATGTATTTAGGGTTTCGGGTTTATGAGCTTACTGATTTAAGTAAGCAGGCATTTAATGGTCTATATGCTTTATTTAAAAAATGAAATAACAAAAACTTTATTTTTATTATTTTTTCTCATATTTTCAAGGTTATAATCCTTGAAAATATAATAATTTTTAAATTTTTTTAAAGAGTGAATACAATATTTATTTATAATAATCATAATAATTAAATATAATATAAATTCAATATAATCAATTTTATTGATAGATATTCTAATAAATCAAAAAAATAAATTAAAAATCTATAATGATTTAGATTCATATTACTTAAAATATAATATGAAAACCTAAAATGATTCAATAGCAAAGGAAAATGTATTACCAAATAATAATTATTTGTTTTGAAATTTTTTTTTCTTTTAAAAAGTTTATCTATATTTTTTTGATGAAAAATAATTTATATAAATTATATCTATCTAACTCATAATTTATTTTGTAATTAATATTTATATAAAAATAAACAAATAAATAATTAAAATGAATATTTTAAATTATAATGAAAACAATAATATTGAGATTTATTATTTATTATTTAGGGTATACTGGTTTAATTTAAATTAGATCTGTCTCACTGATAATTTAATTTGTAATTAATATATCTATAAAAATAAACTGATAAATAATTAAAATAAAAATTAAAAATTATACTGAATACAAATTTAAATGATATTTATGATTTATTATTAATGTATACTAGTTTAATGGTTTAAGTATTTAGAGGTTTTATCGTTTAGGAGTTTAGTGATTTATGTTTTTAGGCACTTAGTGGTTTATAGGTATTATTTAAATAATAAAATAACAAAAAAAATTTGTAATTTTTTATCATTTTCATAGGTTATAACCTTTGAAAATATAATAATATTTAAAATTTTTGAAATGTGAATACAATCTTTAGTTATATTAATATTAATAATTATATATCATATAAATTCAATATAAACAATTTTATTGATAGATATATTAATAATGATCAAAATTAAATTAATAAACTATTAATAATAAGATAGAGATTAATTAATAAACTATTGATAGATATTATAATTATCATTTATTATATAGGTTATATAGGTTTAATGCTTTAAGTATTTAGGGGGTTTTGGGGTTTAGGAGTCTATAGATTTAAATGTTTAGGTATTTAGTGATTATAATTTTTATTTAAATAATAAAATTATAAAAAATTATTTTTGTGATTTTTTATCATTTTTGAAGGTTATAACCTTTGAAAATATATAATTTTTAAATTTTTTTTCAAAAGTAAAATAATATTTAGTTATAATAATATTAATAATTATAAACATTAAAATTCAATATAAGTAATTTTATTGATAGATATTATAATAATGATCAAAATATAAATTAATAAACTATTATTAATAAGATTGATAGTAATTAAAATATAATTTAAAAACCTATATACAATGATTCAAAATCAAAGTAAAATATATTACTAAATAATAATTTTTTGTTTTAAATTTTTACTTCTTTTATAAGCTTATATATTTTTTTTGAATTAAAAAATAAATTATTAAAATTATATTTGTCTCACTCATTATTTATTTGTAATTAACATTTCTATAAAATATAAACTAATAAATAATTAAAATGAATATTTAAAATTATAATGAATACAAATTAAATGAGATTTGTGATTTATTATATATGGTATACTAGGTTTATTGGTTTGATTATTTAGGAGTTTTGTTGTTTAGGAGTTTAGCAATTATGTTTTTAGGCATATTTGTGGTTTATAGATTTTATTTAAATAATAAAAATAAAAAATTTTTTTAGATTTTTTCTGATTTTCAAAGGTTATAACCTTTGAAAATAATGATAATTTTTAAAATTTTTTGAAATGTGAATACCATGTATAATTATATTAATCTTACTGATTATATATCAATATAAATTCAATATAAACAATTTTAATGATAGATATTATAATAATGATCAAAAATTAAATTAATAAACTATTAATAAAATATAAATTTTAATTAAAATATATTTACATGACGCAAAATGATTCAAAATCAAATCAAAATATATTACTAATTAATAATTTTAATTTTTAAATTTTTCCTTCTTTTTATAGCTTATATTTTTTTTATTAAAATCAATTATTTAAATAATGTTTGTCTCGCTCGAAATTTATTTTGTAATTAATTTTTGTAAAAAATTAAACTATAAATAATTAAATTAATATTTAAAATTATAATAAATAGATCATAAAATGAGATTTATTATTCAATTAAGTAGTATATAGATATTAAAGGTTTATGTATTTAGGGTTTCGTAGTTTATGAGCTTACTGATTTAAGTAAGCAGGCATTTAATGGTCTATAGGCTTTATTTAAAAAATGAAATAACAAAAATTTATTTTTATTATTTTTATCATATTTTCAAGGTTATAACCATTGAAAATATAATAATTTTTAAATTTTTTTCAAGAGTGAATACAATATTTATTTATAATAATCATAATAATTATATATAATATAAATTCAATATAACAATTTTATTGAGAGATATTCTAATAATTCTCAAAAAATAAATTAAAATCTATAATGAATAAGATTCATATTACTTAAAATATAATATGAAAACCTAAAATGATTCAAAGCAAAGGAAAATGTATTACTAAATAATAATTATTTGTTTTAAATTTTTTTTTATTTTAAAAAGTTTATCTATATTTTATTGATGAAAAATAATTTATATAAATTATATCTATCTAACTCATAATTTATTTTGTAATTAATATTTATATAAAAATAAACAAATAACTAATTAAAATGAATATTTTAAATTATAATGAAAACAATAATATTGAGATTTATTATTTATTATTTAGGGTATACTGTTTAATTTAAATTAGATCTGTCTCACTGATAATTTAATTTGTAATTAATATTTCTATAAAAATAAACTGATAAATAATTAAAATAAAAATTAAAAATTATACTGAATACAATTTAAATGATATTTATGATTTATTATTAATGTATACTAGTTTAATGGTTTAAGTATTTAGAGGTTTTGTCGTTTAGGAGTTTAGTGATTTATGTTTTTAGGCACTTAGTGGTTTATAGGTATTATTTAAACAATAAAATAACAAAAAAAATTTGTAATTTTTTCTCATTTTCATAGGTTATAACCTTTGAAAATATAATAATATTTAAAATTTTTGAAATGTGAATACAATCTTTAGTTATATTAATATTAATAATTATATATCATATAAATTCAATATAAACAATTTTATTGATAGATATATTAATAATGATCAAAAATTAAATTAATAAACTATTAATAATAAGATAGAGATTAATTAATAAACTATTGATAGATATTATAATTATCCTTTATTATATAGGTTATATAGGTTTAATGCTTTAAGTATTTAGGGGTTTTGGGGTTTAGGAGTCTATAGATTTAAATGTTTAGGTATTTAGTGATTTATAATTTTTATTTAAATAATAAAATATAAAAAAATTATTTTTGTGATTTTTTATCATTTTTGAAGGTTATAACCTTTGAAAATATAATAATTTTAAATTTTTTTTTCAAAAGTAAAATAATATTTAGTTATAATAATCTTAATAATTATAAAACATTAAAATTCAATATAAGTAATTTTATTGATAGATATTATAATAATGATCAAAAATAAATTAATAAACTATTATTAATAAGATTGATAGTAATTAAAATATAATTTCAAAACCTATATACAATGATTCAAAATCAAAGTAAAATATATTACTAAATAATAATTTTTTGTTTTTAATTTTTACTTCTTTTTATAAGCTTATATATTTTTTTTGAATAAAAATAAATTATTAAAATTATATTTGTCTCACTCATTATTTATTTTGTAATTACATTTCTATAAAAATAAACTAATAAATAATTAAAATGAATATTTAAAATTATAATGAATACAAATTAAAATGAGATTTGTGATTTATTATAATGGTATACCGGTTTATTGGTTTGATTATTTAGGAGTTTTGTTGTTTAGGAGTTTAGCAATTTATGTTTTTAGGCATTTTGTGGTTTATAGGTTTTATTAAATAATAAAATAAAATTTTTTTTAGATTTTTTCTGATTTCAACGGTTATAACCTTTGAAAATAAGATAATTTTTAAAATTTTTTGAAATGTGAATACCATGTATAATTATATTAATCTTACTGATTATATATCATATAAATTAAATATAAACAATTTTAATGATAGATATTATAATAATGATCAAAAATTAAATTAATAAACTATTAATAAAAATATAAATTTTAATTAAAATATATTTACATGACGCAAAATGATTCAAAAATAAAATCAAAATATATTACTAAATAATAATATTTAATTTTTAAATTTTCCTTCTTTTTATAAGCTTATATTTTTTTATTAAAAATCAATTATTTAAATAATGTTTGTCTCGCTCGAAATTTATTTTGTAATTAATTTTTGTAAAAAATTAAACTATAAATAATTAAATTGAATATTTAAAATTATAATAAATAGACATAAAAATGAGATTTATTATTCATTAAGTAGTATATAGATGTTAAAAGGTTTATGTATTTAGGGGTTTCGGAGTTTATGAGCTTACTGATTTAAGTAAGCAGGCATTTAATGGTCTATAGGCTTTATTTAAAAAATGAAATAACAAAAAATTATTTTTATTATTTTTTATCATATTTTCAAGGTTATAACCCTTGAAAATATAATAATTTTTAAATTTTTTTCAAGAGTGAATACAATATTTATTTATAATAATCATAATAATTATATATAATATAAATTCAATATAAACAATTTTATTGATAGATATTCTAATAATTCTCAAAAAATAAATTAAAATCTATAATGAATAAGATTCATATTACTTAAAATATAATATGAAAACCTAAAATGATTCAATAAGCAAAGGAAAATGTATTACTAAATAATAATTATTTGTTTTAAATTTTTTTTTATTTTAAAAAGTTTATCTATATTTTATTGATGAAAAATAATTTATATAAATTATATCTATCTAACTCATAATTTATTTTGTAATTAATATTTATATAAAAATAAACAAATAACTAATTAAAATGAATATTTTAAATTATAATGAAAACAATAATATTGAGATTATTATTTATTATTTAGGGTATACTGGTTTAATTTAAATTAGATCTGTCTCACTGATAATTTAATTTGTAATTAATATTTCTATAAAAATAAACTGATAAATAATTAAAATAAAAATTAAAATTATACTGAATACAAATTTAAATGATATTTATGATTTATTATTAATGTATACTAGTTTAATTGTTTAAGTATTTAGAGGTTTTGTCAGTTTAGGAGTTTAGTGATTTATGTTTTTAGGCACTTAGTGGTTTATAGGTATTATTTAAACAATAAAATAACAAAAAAAATTTGTAATTTTTTCTCATTTTCATAGGTTATAACCTTTGAAAATATAATAATATTTAAAATTTTTGAAATGTATTTAAAACACATACAATCTTTAGTTATATTAATATTAATAATTATATATCATATTAATTCTATATAAACAATTTTATTGAAAGATTTATTAATAATGATCAAAAATTAAATTAATAAACTATTAATAATAAGATAGAGATTAATTAATAAACTATTGATAGATATTATAATTATCCTTTTTTATATATATTATATAGGTTTAATGCTTTAAGTATTTAGGGATTTTGGGGTTTAAAAGTCTATAGATTTAAATGTTTATGTATTTAGTGATTTTTAATATTTATTTAAATAATAAAATTATAAAAAAATTATTTTTTTGATTTTTTATCATTTTTGAAGGTTATAACCTTTGAAAATATAATAATTTTTAAATTTTTTTTCAAAAGTAAAAATAATATTTAGTTATAATAATCTTAATAATTATAAAACATTAAAATTCAATATAAGTAATTTTATTGATAGATATTATAATAATGATCAAAATATAAATTAATAAACTATTATTAATAAGATTGATAGTAATTAAAATATAATTTAAAAACCTATTTACAATGATTCAAAATCAAAGTAAAATATATTACTAAATAATAATTTTTTGTTATTTAATTTTTACTTCTTTTTATAAGCTTATATATTTTTTTGAATAAAAAATAAATTATTAAAATTATATTTGTCTCACTCATTATTTATTTTGTAATTAACATTTATATAAAAATAAACTAATAAATAATTAAAATGAATATTTAAAATTATAATGAATAGAAATTAAATGAGATTTGTGATTTATATATATGGTATACCAGTTTATTGGTTTGATTATTTAGGAGTTTGTGTTTAGGAGTTAGCAATTTATGTTTTTAGGCATATTGTGTTTATAGTTTTATTTAAATAATAAAAATAAAAAAATATTTTTAGATTTTTTCTGATTTCAAAGGTTATAACCTTTGAAAAATATAATTTTTAAAATTTTTTGAAATGGGATACCCATGTATAATTATCACTCTAATTATTATCATATAATTCATATACAATTTTAATGATAGAATAAATATTTTTTTTTATTATTTAAATAAAACCTATAAACCACAAAAAGCCTTAAACATAAATGCTAATTTCCTAAAACAATCTCTAATAATCAACCAATAAACCGGTATACCATTTATAAAATCACAAATCTCATTTTAATTTGTATTCATTTAATTTTAAATATTCATTTATTATTTATTACTTTATTTTTATATAAATGTTATAAATAAAGAATGATGAAACAATATAAATTTAATAATTTATTTTTTATTCAAAAGAATATATAAGCTTATAAAAAAGTAAAAAATAACAAAAAATTATTTTTCGTAATATATTTTACTTTGATTTTGAATCATTGTAAATATGTTTTTTAAATTATATTTTTATTACTATAATCTTATTAATAATAGTTTATTAATTTATATTTTGATCATTATTATAATATCTATCAATAAATTACTTATATTGAATTTTAATTGTTTATAATTATTAAGATTATTATAACTAAATATTATTTTTTATTTTGAAAAAAATTTAAAAATTATTATATTTTCAAAGGTTATAACTCTTCAAAAATGATAAAAATCAATAAAAATAATTTTTTTATAATTTTATTATTTAAATAAAATTAAATATCACTAAATACATAAACATTTAAATCTATAGACTTTCTAAACCCCAAAATCCCCTAATACTTAAAGCATTAAACCTATATAACCTATATAATAAATGATAATTATAATATCTATCAATAGTTTATTAATTAATCTGTATCTTATTATTAATAGTTTATTAATTTAATTTTTGATCATTATTAATATATCTATCAATAAAATTGTTATATTAATTTATATGATATATAATTATTAATATTATATAACTAAAGATTGTATTTACATTTCAAAAATTTTAAATATTTTTATATTTTCAAAGGTTTTATACCTATGAAAATGAGAAAAAATTACAAATTTTTTTTTATTTTATTGTATTCTAAATACATATAAACCACTAAGTGCCTAAAACATAATCACTAAAACTCCAAACGATTACAACCTCTAAATACTTAACAATGTAAACTAGTATACATTAATAATAAATCCTTAAATATCATTTAAATTTGTATTCTGTATAATTTTTAAGTTTTATTTTAATTATTTATCAGTGTATTTTTATAGAAATATTAATTACAAATTAAATTATCAGTGAGACAGATCTAATTTAAATTAAAACAGTATACCCTAAATAAAATAAAATCCAATATTAGTGTTTTTTATAATTAAAATATTCATTTAATTATTATTTGTTATTTTATATAATATTAATCAAATAAATTATTAGAGAAGATAATATATTAAATATTTTCATCAATAAAATATAGATAAACTTAAATAAAAAAAATTAAAACAAATAATTATTATTTAGTAATACATTTTCCTTTGCTTTTGAATCATTTTAGGTTTCATATATATTTTTAAGTAATATGAATTTATCATTATAGATTTTAATTTATTTTTTGAGAATTATTAGAATATCTCTCATATAAATTGCTTTATATCAAATTTATATTATATATAATTATTATGATTATTATAAATAAATATTGTATTTACTCTTGAAAAAAATTTAAAAATTATTATATTTTCAAGGGATTATAACCTTGAAAATATGAGAAAAAATTAATAAAAATAAATTTTGTTATTTCATTTTTTAAATAAAGCATATAGACCATTAAATGCCAGACTTACTTAAATCAGTAAGCTCATAAACTACGAAACCCCTAAAACATAAACCTTTTAATATCTATATACTACTTATGAATAATAAATCTCATTTTTTAGCTATTTATTATAATTTTAAATATTCAATTAATTATTTACTAGTTTAATTTTTTACAAAATTAGG
>JAREIK010013665.1:0-20000 GCA_029783825.1 Sapria himalayana
TCTATTATCTGTCTATCTATTTATCTATCATCTATCATTGATTATCTTATCTATTATCTATATATATATTATATATTTTTTATTTATTTATTTATTTATTTAGTTGTAATATTTTTGTATTCTATCTATCTATCTATCTGTCTATCTATCTATATAACTATCTTTCTATCTATCTACCTACTTTTTATTTATCTATCTCTCTCTCTATATCAATTTGTATATCTATTTGGTTGTCTCTATTATTTTTTATCTGTCTTTATATAATTCTATATCTTATATTTATCTATATGTCCATCTATCAATCAATCTAATCATCTATATAAAAATATCTATCTGTCTAATTATTTATTTGTCTGTTGATATATCTATCTATCTGTCTAATATCTACCTATCTATTTGCCTATATATGTCTATCTATCTTTCAATTAAAATGTCTATCTATTCGTTGATCAATTTACCTATCTATTTGTCTATATATATATATATATATATATATATATATATATTATATATATAATATATCTATCTATCTATCTATCTATTAATCTATCTTTTTTCTATGTCTATCTATATTTTTATATATTTATCTATTTATCTATCTTTCTATTTATTAATATATCTATCTGTATATATGACTATCTATCTATCTATTTATCTATTTGTCTATATATTGTATATCTACCTGTCTATATATATATATTTATCTATTTGTCTTTCTATGCATCTATCTATTTATTTAATAATCTATCTATGTATCTGTCTATATATATATATATATATATATATATATATATATATCTATATATATGTCTAACTATCTATCTATATATCTATCATTCTATCTATCTATATTTCTCACTATATGACTATATATCTATCTATCTATCATTCAATTATCTGTCAATCTTTTGGTCTATCTATCTATATATCTATCTTTCTTTCTATATGTCTATTTATCTGTTTAACTATCTATCTATATATTTGTCTTTCTTTCTATCTATTTGTATATCTGTATATTCGTCTATCTCTATCTATCTATATATCTTTCTTAATATATGTCTATATGTTTTTATATATATATATATATATCTATCTATCTATCTATCTATCTGTATGTTTATCTATCTCTCTATCTGTATGTCTATCTATCTATTAAATATCTGTTTGTTTATCTATCTATCTAAATATCTATTTGTATATCTATCCATCTATCTATGTTTCTATATTTCTATCTATCATCAATCTATCTATATTTCTATCTATTTGTATATTAATCTATCGATATGGGCTTTTTCCATCACTAAATAGAATAACAATGGATTAACAATAGAAATTGTCCCAAGCTAAAGTGCTCATCACAAAATATTAATGAGAAAAATCCCTAGCAAATATTTTAACGATAGAAATTTCCTAGCTAATTATAAATTTTCCCTTGCTAATTTTAATCGTAATTAAGAGAGTAATTATTTTTTTTGATTGAAATTGTATAGAAAATTTTCTAGCTAAATTTGCTGGGAAAATTCTCTAGCAATTTTCATTCCAAATCTATTTTCACAATTTTATTTTTTTACAAAAAATTTGATTCCATATTTTTAAATTTTTATAATAAATTGAATAAAAACATATATTATAAGCCATTGTTTATAATTAACAAAATGAAAAAGTAGTTAATAAATTAATTTGATACAATAAATACATAGTTAAACAAAAACATTACATAGGTATGTAATCATTTTAAACTAAATCATCACCCTCATCATTAGCTGATCCATTTGTGTTAGGCTCTCCATTGTGGATACTCTACTAAAACTTTGTGTGCTATCTATCTTATCATTGCTGCTAATTGTTATTCCATATAGGTCATCTTCTATTGCATTGTATTCTTCATTTCTTTCATCTCATCATTCACTTGTTTCATTTCTTACATAGACATCTATTCAAAATTAAACAATACGAAGGATGACAACATATTTTAGCAAAATTTATATTTATGACCATCACTTATATACCATTTACCAATATGCACGATGAATACTGATTCGGAGAATTATCAAGTTTTGCGGCACATATATAGCCTTTACCAATCATTGTGTAAAATTTAATCCATAAAACAAATATTGAATTTCCAACATACTATTTTAGAACTTGGAAGCAATAAAATCATTACCTAGTAGCTATTGGAATCATCAACTTGAAAGAATCCACTAACAGATTGTAGACCACTGCTAGAGCCATATGACACGTTGTGAGAAAGAAGCTTGTATTCCATCTTCTCCTACATCAGTTTCAAAACTGACCCGTACATAATATGGACGAAGAAATCAACATTACTCAGATGAAAATCTTTCAGTTTATTGAACTTGCATGATACTAGAATTTAATATCATATTTGAAACTCATGATGCATTTTAGTTTTGAATAATAAGGATCAGAAAACACATAAAAAAATCTGATGTACATAAAATAGAGCTCATGAATTTTTTTGGCTTCCAGTCAGACAAAGTTTCACATTACTGATTCTATCAATTAGGTATATCTATATGAATTTGCTTGCAAGGCATGTGGATTCTAAGTTTTGAACCTCAATTCCTTTCGAAGAAGTGATTGACATTAATCTGAAGGATGGCTGATCGATGTCTAAGTTTAGTTACAGAGAAAATGAAAATATCAAGAACATTTTTAGGCTGCAACAGCATAAGCAGTATGACAGTGTCAAAGCCTTGATATATGGTCATCTCATGAAAATGGTAGATCAGGATCATGATGGCCTGCACATTAAAGGTTTAGTGATCAATTTCATTCACTATTCATGGCTATCTTTGTTTAGGGTTCCATCGTTCTTGGTTGATTTTAACACCCTAATCATAAAGGCAACACATATAAGTGGAAGAGGTGTACCTTTTTACATCAGTTGAGTTTATCACATAATACTTTGGCCAACTGAGGAGGATGTTCATCATGCACAACTTAATGAAAAAAGAATTGCATTAGCTGCTAAAAATGCCATTGTATCTACTACTTAATTTCTTCATCAAACAAAAATATAGCAATAGCCCCAAATATTATAACCTAAAAATGCAAGAAAACTATGGATGCTTTCCCTCATAAATACAAACTATGATGCATAGGTGCAAGGGGAATTACAATTATCAAGAGGGTTGCGGCACTGACTGACTAAGAAGGGAGTCAGTAGCAGAATCGGGGTAATGGTGACATTAATAGTGGTGGCACAAAATATAACAGCTAACACTGGGGTGTTAGCTGTTATTTTTTGCCGACTCTATGATGGGCCAAAACAACATATTCAAAGCCTTCTAGTTATGCAAAAGAAAAGTTAACCTAGTAAGGACTCATATTTTAACTAAGAAAACTAAAAAGAATCAGCATTCTTCATGCTTATTTTGCCTAGTCATATTCATTATCACCAAAGCCAAAATAACCCCACCAAATGTGATATGCAAACCCCAACTTAAAAATATGAAACAAATTACAACATGATTAATGCTACATGCCAGATATGTATAAAGAAGCAACAAAAAATACCTCTTATTCACTCAATGGCTTGCATTGCATCAACTGGTAAATTTACTCATCTATCTTTCCTTTTTCACTTGAATGGAATCAATCGGAGCTCATCTTCTTCCACACCTTACTTTTGGCTTTGATATGCTGTTGTGTTTAAAATATTTTTATAAATGTTACATATATATATATATATTTATATGTAACACTTTTATAAATATTATATAGTATATATATCAAATTTATATAAACATTATAAATATTATATATTTATTGAAAAATTTATGTTATATATATGTTTAAAAATAGGTATAAACATTTTATATGTTATATAAATGTTATATAAAAAATTATATAAATGGATAGTGTTATGTAAATATTGTATAAATATTCGTAACATTTATCCATATTTATAAAAATTTATATATAACATTATATTTTATATAAACATATCAATTTTATATATAATGTTATATGTTTATATATATTAAACCATAGACATTTATATATAATGTCATATGATTATATAAATGTATAAAAGTTTATATATAATTTTATTTTTATAATATATTTGGAGACAATCAAAACAGAACCCATATATTTCAACCACTTTAATTTGATCTCTCATTCTTCTATGAGAGATCAAATTTTATAAAGCATATCTAGTCGTATTACTATTGCCGTATCACAATAATATATAATCCATCAAAAAATAAAAATATAATTATCTCAAAAAAAACATCATTAAAACAAAATCATGATATAATATATATCAGTCATATAAATTTTAATTTTCTAAATAATGTGATTCATAAATTAATGATATGACTTAAAAAATAATCTAAATTAGGCATCAATTTTATGCAAATGCTTTAAAATCAAAATATAATTGCAACTAATAATGGCATGGCGGTTCGATTGGTAGGGTATTGAATTCACAACTATTTGAAGATTACGAGTTCAATCCGAATTCCTAATTAACTATTAATAACATCATTTGTTTGGTCAAGAATTCATTCCTCTTGTTGTTTGGGTAGATTGCCTTGGGTCAGATACTACCCAATTACACACACACACACACACACATGTCTTTATACACACACATATATATATATATACATATATATATATATATATATGTGTGTGTGTGTGTGTGTGTGTGTGTGTTTGTGTGTGTGTCTATACATACATATATATGTCTATATACACATATATATGTCTATACACACACACACACACACACACACACATACATAATATATATCTATATACATACATACATACATACATATATATATATATATCTATTCTATGTACTTACAATACACACACACACACACACACATATATATATATATATCTATAAACATACATAAATATATCATATATATATAATATATAATCTATCTATCTATCTATATATCTATATACATACATATATCTATTTTAATGTTAATTCAATTAAACTAATCACTGTTGATAACTATAATAAAAAATGGCATTTAATCAATCCTTTGAGCTTGGTTTGTGTGAAGATGTATGTGTACTCAATGCACAAGGTTCTTGGCTAACATAAGGTTAGAGAAAGCTATATAAATATATATCTCAACAAATCATACTATTGATATATCAAAGAGGTCATATCTGATTGTCTTGAACTCGAGGCTTATTACTATTGAGTGAATAAATGTATCATCACATCAAAACATGATTTATTTTAATTTTAATTTATGCAAAGTAGTCAATATTGATGGACTATCATCAAAAATAGCATTGAATCCATCAGTTGAGCTTAAATATAAAGAAGAGTACAATTGTGTGTGTATTTTGAGGAGAGATGTGAAGGAAAGATACCTGAAGAATGTTCTCCAGCTCCCTAAATACAAAGTTAAGAACTTCATGAGACTTACCATGTGAATAAAATTTGGAATCATCTTCTCTAGAAAAAGTAGATTGTATTTAAAAAAAATAATACTACCTAAGAGTAAATTCTCCAGGCTGCTTCCAGCTGGGACATCTCCTCATCAAATACATAAATAGTTTCCAAAACATTAACTAACAAACTACTTGAACCTTCAAAGCAAAAAGTAGCAATCAACTTTGGTTAGAAAAATAATTGGTGGGTCTTGTTTGTAATCTTTTGAGAGTTACTTTGGTAAAGCAAGTTTCATGATCATGGCATTGATCCACTTTGATCTTGATTGAAGAGCCTGCAAGACCTGTTAGTGATTCTGTGACTTTTAGCTGACTCACAAATGACTTTAAGAGGCCAGTACCAAGCTTCTCTATCTTCCCATTGCTCGTGATGAACAAAGAACACATACAATGAACAAAAAATCAATTAACATATACATACATCTATAGCTAGAGAGAGAGAGAGAAAGAAAGAGAGACAAAGAAAGATTATATATGCACATGAAGAAAATATTACATCATTATAGATAAAAAATATGACCATGATGATTTAGGTGATAGTTGGAGCACAACATAATCTATGGGTGTATTTGCATTCATATTCCCCAATTGTATGTACTTCCTCTTAATTCAATATGTTTCTTTATATTCATCTATAATTATAGCAAAAAAGAATATTAAGCTTGCGGTGCATATCCCTAGAACATGCAAAAATAAAAAAAATGAAAAAAGATAATCAAATCAAAATTTTAATATTATGGTGCAAGTTTACAAATAACATGCATAGAATCATGGGTCCAACCGAGATTAAGAATGAAAATAGCTTAATTTGTAGAATTTAAATTCCAAATTAGAAACAAAAGTCAATAAAAAATATAATAGTGATCAGCTGAGAAATAAAAGAAAACGCAGAACTGATACCATCAACACTAAATCTAATTTTAAGATCCAAATCAAAGAAGATGAGTTTTTAAGAAATGCTCATATTCTTCAAATAAACTCGAATGTCAAGCCAGATGAACCACATGATAATCTTTCGGAAAAGAGAAACAATGATTTATTGGGAATCAGAAACTAGATTATCAGTTAATGATAGATTGTACACCGGCAACCTGTATCATAGCGATATACAAGTGAAACAGATACATCACATGAGAATTTGTTGATGAACTTGAGTTACTTTATTTTGAACATGAAAATCTGTTTTCATATATCATGGTGTTATTTTTCTTAAGTTATAGAAGTAGAAAACGATAAACATACTTTTTTTTCTTAAATTACAGAAGCAAAAAACAATAAGCATTCATTTTGTATTTTAAATCCATAAAACCCTAAAAAAATAATCATTAGAAGAACAAAGTTTACACTAAGCATATGTTGTTTTACTCATGGTGGATAGTCAAAATCAAATAAGTGATGTGAAAATAGAAGAAAGAAGAATAGAAATTGGGGAAAAAAGAAAAAAAATTAAAACCAATTAATCTGTACCAGCCAAACTTCACTGGTGGAAATCAAATCGTGGGAAAGAAAGAAATATAATTTGTATTATGATGGAGAAGAGCATTGTTAATCTTACTTGGTAATAAGAATAGGTAAAATTGTGAGTTACATGTGCTCCCATAGTCCCAATTCGCTTCTCCTCGCTTCCTCTTCACAATGATAAATAAAATAGTTTATGTGCTTGTATGCCTTAGCATTTTTATATTTCACAGAAACTATAAATAAAAAATAAATGTAAATATATAGAAAAAAAAGAAACAAAAATATAAAACAAAACAAAAATTATTAAAAATAAATAATTTAAATAAAAAAATAAATAGATTTTTATTTAACTATAAATGATATTATTTTATAAATAAAAAATAATAATATAATTATAATAAAATATTTCACACACACACACACACACATATATATATATATAATGGTTATAAAATTTTAAGAATTCAATTTATTTTTTATGAATATAATATGAAATTATTATTATTGCATAAAATTTCATATTATTTGATATAAAATTATAATTTATAAAATTCCAAAATGTACTTAATGTGAAAAGTTCAATAAAAAAAGTAATATTTATTATTTTAATAAAATGGAATATTATAAGTTAATAGTAATGATCTTATTCAATTGTTTAATTCATATAAATTATAGTATGGATAAAAAAAAACACTACAAGAAATCTCATATTGCTAGAGATAATTCCGTAGCTAAATGGACATTTTCATTCGCTAAACGGGATATAACTATGGATTACAGATGGATCGGTTCTTTATCTAAAGTGCTTCTTACTAAATTTTAGTGACGAAAAATATCCCTAGCTAAAAAGTTAGCGACAGAAAAATTTCTTGCTAATAAAGACAAAATTCCTAGCTAGATTAGCAAGATAAATGATATATTCTATCGCTAAACGAAAATAACGACGGATGATTTCCTAGCTAAAGTGCTGGTCTATAAATTTTAGTGACGGATATAGTCCCTAACTAAATAAATTTAAGGATGGAAAATATGTCCCTAATTTTAATATTTCACTTTCTAAATTAGCTAGGGAAAATTCCCTAGCTATTTTAATTTCAAAAATTATTTCAGGATTTAATTTATTTTAAAATGTTTTAATTAAATAATTTAATATTTTTATATCAAATTGAATAAAAATTGAAACTATAAATAATTTATAATAAACAAAGAATAAAATCATTTAATATCTTATTCAAATTTAATATTTTACATAATTGAAACAAAAAAATAACAAACTTTTATTTCATCTTATTCATCAATGTATCTAGCGATAGTGCATAAATATAATATATCCATTCATTGATGTTACTTTTTCTTCCTCTACTCCTCCGATCATCATTTTTCTACTGTGACAAAGCTGTCCGAGTCACGGCACATAATGTCTGGTGAAAATTTTCATCACTTATAAAAGTTTTGTATGAAGAACAATGCGGTATCATATATGTAAGAAATTTAAACCACTCAGTCAAATTAAAAAAAAGTCATGTTTTGATACATATATAATCTTATAGTATATATGTGAATATATACTAGCATTTCACTCGTACATATATTACTACAGTATATGTACATAAAAATAACAGTATTATGTGTACATATAAATTGAGTACAAATATACTTAGTATATATGTACATAAAATACTACAGTATTATATGTACGTATATACTGAATTTATTCATACGTATATATCTCATTTGGTGCTTTTGTTGCTGCTCCCACTGCTACTCTTGATGTTGCTGCCATTGCCACTATCACTGCCTCTCCTGCTGCTGTTGTCTTTGCCGCTATCACTGCCAATACCACTTCTATTGTCGCCATCACCACCGCTACCTCTACTACTTCTGTTCCCACCAATGCCCGCTACCGCCGCCTCTGCCACCACTACCAATTCCGCCACTACCACTATCGCCACTACCACCGCGGCTATCGCAGCTACCGCTGCTGCCCTAGCTGTCAGTGCTGCCGCTGCATGCTGTAGTTGTTGCTGGCATCGCTGGTGCTACTGCTACTTCAACACTACCGCTTCTACAACTACTTCCGGTGCTACCACCATGTCCGATGTTGCCGCTGCTATCGCCACTGCCACCACTGCTTTCAGTGCAGCCATAGCCGCTGCCTCCAATGCTGCCACTCCCGCCAGTGCTGCCACTACTTCCGTGTAGCCACTGCCGCTACCATCGATGCCACCGCTACAACCGCTCCCCCCGTCGCCATCGCCATTGCTGCCATATAGCCCTCACTGCTGCCAATGCCACCACTACCATCGCTACCGTCCCCACAGTCGCTTCCTGCTATCGCTAATATTGCTGCTGATAATAAGTTTTTACATACCTATAAAAGACTAAAACTCTACCCAAAAAATTCGGAGACACACAAACATTTTCACAGATATATAAAAATAGTTATTATAGAAATGAACAAACACAAATTAAAGTTGATTGTCATACAGCTTAAACTAAAATTTAATTAAATAATTTAATATTTTTATATTAAATTTAATAAACAGAAACTATAATGAAAATTTAAAATTAAAAAAATTCATTTAATAACATATTCTAATTCAATATTTTTAATAACTAAAAAAAATTATATTACTTCTTAGTTATCAATGTATCTATCGACTGTGCATAAAGTATAATTTATTAATGCATTGACATTGCTTTATCTCCCTCTACTCCTTCGATCACCAACTTTTCACTGCGAAAATGCTGTCCGAGTCACAGTGCTTTATGTTTGTAGAAATATTCATTCGCTTATACTAGCTTCGTAAGGAAAATAATGCGCTACTACATCTGTAAGAAATTTAAACAACCAAATAAAATCAAAATAAATTAAAATAAAACTCTATTTTGATAAATATATATTACTGCAGCAAAAAATATACATATATACCAGCATTTCACTCGCACATATATTATTAGTATTTGTACTTATAAATTGTAGTATTATGCGTACATATATACCGAGTACATATATACTCAGTATATATGTACATAAAATAATGCAGAATTATATGTACGTATATAATGACTCTATACATACGTATATATCGCATTTGTTGCTATTCATACTGCTCCCAGCTGTCGTCGCCGCCCTTGCCACTACATCTGCTATCGGTGCTGTGGCTGTTGTCGGTGCTGGCACCGCTGTGGCTGCTATCGATGTTGCCACCACTGGGCTGCTATCGGTGCTGCCTCCACTGCCACCACTACAATTGCTGTAGTTGTAGTCTCTAATGCCACCGATGACGACGCTGCCATTGATGTTGCCGCTACCTCTCTTGCCTCTGCTGCTCCCACTGCCACCGCTACTGACACCGCCGCTGCCGCCGCCGCCGCCGCTGCTGACGCCGCCCTGCCGCTGCCGCCGCTACCGCTTCTAGTGCCACTACCATCACTCCCACTGCCACCGCCGCTTCCACAGCTATCATAGCTGATAATGGACTTATACATACCTATAATAGGCTAAAACTCAACCCAAAAAATTTGGAGAAATGCAAACATATTCACATATGTATATTATATATATATATATATATATATATATATATATATATATATATATATATATATATATATATATATATATATATATATATTATATATACAGTTAATATAGATATGAAAAACACAAATTAAAGTTGATTGTCATACAATTTAAACAAAAATTTAATTAAATAATTTAATATTTTTAAATTAAATTTTATAAAAATAGAAACTATAAATGAAACTTTTAAATTAAATAAATAAATTCCTTTATTAACTTATTCTAATACAATATTTTAAATAACTAAAACAAAAAAAATAACAAAAAATATATTACATCTTATTAATCAATGTATCCACCAACTTTGCATAAAGTATAATCTATCAATGCATTGACATTGCTCTCTCTCCCTCTGCTCCTCTGATCACCAACTTTTCGCTGCAAAAATGCCGCCCAAATCATGGTGCATCATGTTTGTTGAAATATGTCTTCACTTATACAAGCTTTGTATGAGAAACAATGCGGTACCATATATGTATGGAATTTAAACCACCAAATCAAATCAAAATAAATAAATAAATAACTATGTTTTGATAAATATATATTGTTGCAGTAAATATATACATATATACTAGCATTTCACTCGTACATATATTACTGTAGTATATGTACATATAAACTGTAGTATTATGCATACATATATATATACTCACTATATAAGTACATAAAAATACAATAGTATTATATGTACGTATATGCTGACTATATATGTACGTATATACCGCATTTGTTGTCGTTGCAGCTACTCCCGCTACCACTACCGCTCCTGCTGCCACCACTGCCGCTACCACTATGGCTGCCGATGCCGCTACCGATGCCTTTGTCGCTGCTAACATTGTCGCAGTCGGTGCTATCAATACTGCTACGATAGTTGTCAGTGCTGCCGCTGCCGCACCTGCCACCGTCGTGGCATCCGCTGATGCCATAGCTACCATAGTTTCCGTAGCTGCGTCTGTGGCCAATGATGTCGCCTCTTCAACTACTGCCAGTGCTGCTAATGCTGTCGGTGCTGTCGCCACTACTAACTCCAGTATCCCCTCTACCGCCGCTGCTGTCACCGCCGCTACTACCGCTGCTACTGCTGCTGAAAATTGGTTTTTACTTACCTATAATAGGCTAAAAATCTACCCAAAAAATTCAAAGACACAAAAACATATTCACATATATATAAACAAATATTATAGATATTAAAAAACATAAATTAAATTTTATTGTCTTACAGCTTCAACAAAAATCCAATAGATGTCCAGCAATTATGTTTAGAGATAAAGAGATTGCAAAAATAAAATGTTTTTATTATAATAAAGATAAGATAAGCTAACCCTCTTTTTGATAAAGTTGAAATCTATAAATATGAGACCCATGCATTGGAAAGACCGTGGTAATGTATGAATACTTTGAATCAAAAAAGCAAAGAACAAAACCAGAATAAAAAAAATTGAACATGCAAAAAATATCATAATTATTTGCTACACCATGTCATCTATTTTGATTGTAGTTGTAGTTAACTATTTTAAAAACAAACTAAGTTTTGTAAGGACATTCCAAACACTTAGTGGAAGTAATTCATGGAATGAAATTGATATTAATCTCTGCATAAATATATGACAGTCATGACTTTTCATTATAAATAACTTAAAGATTCTTCATATCCACGCATCTACCCATATTTTACACATATCCATCAGGGAATTTTAAATTTTTAATACATTCACACAATATCTGTCTTGCCTTCTTATCAAGTGTGTAGCTAGCTTTAGGGAATTTTTCTGTTTCCTCATTCAGTTTCAATTCAGGACGCTAACAGTAATCATTCATCTATGGTCTTGATTTTAAAGTGACTTTTGTTTTTCTGTCTTCATTAAGGACGGTGTTGAAAACATTGTCAAAAAAAATTTTCAATATGCATTACATCTATGTTATGACGAATTAAATTGGACTTCCAATAGGGTAAGTCCCAAAATATACTATGTTTCCTCCAGCCAAATAATTTGCCTATTGGTCTATTATTTCTAGTATCATCCTTTTTAATTACCTTCTTCAAACCCAAAATATGAATCTTTGTAATAATATCATCTCTTGAATGAATTGCTGGTGCAACTGTTATCACAAATTTATTTTTTGAAATGCAATTTCCATTTCTTTGATATGGATGATTCGTAGGTAGAAACTTACGATGATTATCAAACCATGGCTGTTTACCACTAAATTTGAGGGTAAATGCATCAGAATTTATCGGGCAATATAGGCATGCGAATCGTCCTGTAGTACTCCAGCCAGACAATATTGAATATGCAGGAAAATCACTTACCGTCCACATAAGGGCTACCCGCATAATGAAATTTTGCTTCTTTAAGATATCATATGTATTCACGCCAATATCCCATAAATGATTTAACTATGCAATAAGAGGCTGTAAGAAAACATCGAGCATGTCTTTGGAATTTTTTAGCCCTAGAACCAATATTGACAAAATCATATATTACTCCTTCAATCACAACCATGGAGGCAAGTTATAAGGTGTCATTATCACTGGCCATGTTGAATACTATTGTCCAGATTGCCCAAATGGCTGAAATCCATCAGTGCAAAGACCTAATCTCATATTTTGACTTTATGCTGCAAAATATTGATGTATATAATTAAAATGCTTCCAAGTAGGTGAATCTAATAAATGGCGCATTACGCCTTCTTCAACCTCATGCTCGGAATTCCACCTCATATCATTTGCTATAGTATTTGATTCATATAGTCTCTATAATCGAGGAATTAATGGAAAATAAAACATCTTCTTAAAGACAACCTTCAATTTTTATCACGTATCTACAACAAGAGTTGCCATCCTAAACCGAGAATGGTCACAAAACTTACCACTAATTAAAATCACTATCACCACACGAATATAACATGCATCCATTTAAAAAATAATCAATTTTTTCCACTGGTAGACCAATTCCTCGTAGTAACTTCTTAGTGGTGTAAAAGTTGTTATTGATCAAATTATTATCCGGAACAATCTCTTTCATCAGTTCTGTCACCTGATCAAATAATTTCTCAAACATATGATTTTCTGACTTAATGCTCATTAGTAGAGCTAGAAGTAACAATTGAGAATGTGTTTTACAACCAGACCACAACTCTTTATCTGCAGCTTTAAGTGTTTGCATCACGAAAAGGATTATTCTGACAATTGTGATGATTATATGGATACTTAATTTTTTCTCCATCCATCAATCTTGATTGACTACATGCAAAATTGATGAAAGTTTCAAGCCTAATCATAAAATCTTTATTCAAAATCCATTAATAACCCTTCTGTACATCAATTGATGATCTGAGCTCATATTGCCCTGTTTTATTTACAAAAAATAATGCCCAATCATTATTATAAATAAAAGATTCGATTACTTTAAAATATACAAATAATTAACTAAAATTACTTACAGTTGAAGATTTAAAATTTAAAAATTGTAAAATTTGAGGCAATGCATTTGCAAAATCTACATTAATAAATAAAGTAATTTTTAGTTCGATAAAGATTAAAAGATATCACAGTTATACTAGATAAAGGGTGCAAAGTACAGTAATGCACAAGAAAAGAAAGCAAAAAAAGACATTTAGTGTTTGAAGGAGGAGAGGGAGAGAGAGATAAGGTAGGGAGATAAAGAGGGGCAGAGAAATGGGGAGATGGGAGGAGAGAGAGAGAAGAGAGAGAGAGACAGAGAAGGAGTGAGAGAGAGGGGGAGAACTGGTGAAAGGAAGAGAGAGGGGAAGAGAGAGAGAGGAAGAGAGAGAGGGATATAGAGGGAGAGAGAAAAAAGAGGGAGAGAGGGAGAGGGAGGGAAAGAGGGGGGAGAGAGAGAGAGAGAACAAGCAAGAATGGACAGCAAGAAAGAAAATAACAAGAGAAAGTGTGTGACACACAAAGAAAAAGAGGAATAGAGTGATAAGAAGAATTATAGAGGGAGAGAGAGAGAGAAACACATAAAAAGTGCAGTGTTAGAATGAAAAATTATATAAAATAAAATTTCTTCTATATAAACCAATCAAATATTACATCTTTTGTCATACATAAGTTCATAATTGAGCCTGAGGCCCAAGGGCAGAGATTAGGTAAGAGTACGACCCTTATTTGTACTATAACATATATGAGCTTGATCAATAGTCACTCTCATTCTACGTGCGTACATATTGTTGATATTATATCTTATGTCATTTAATTTCAAATTAGTTCAACAAATTAATACTATGCCATATATAATTATATGTTAGAATACATATAGTAAATGTAGTTATAAATAGTTACATATAGTTAAACATATATGCATATATAGATATATGCATACAAGTAGTTATAAGTAAATATAAATAAATGTATACAAAGTTATAAACAATTATATAGATTTACATATATGTATAAATAAATGTATTCATAATTAAAAATTAAGTTATATTTATTTATATAGAGTTATTTATAGTTATAAGAATATTTATATATAGTTATACACATATAGTTAAACATTGTGTTGTATGTTTTTATACATATAATTATAAATATTGTTACATGTAGTTTTAGATATAGTTACACGTATAGTTAAACTTTTATTTATTCATGTATGTATATATATTTGTGCATATAATTTCATATATTTATACATATAGTTATGTATAGATATGGATATACTAAAATACATTTATACTATTATATAAAAATGTTAATTAAATAAATGGTGTTAATTAATTTATTTAAATATAGTTATATATAAAGTTTTTATAGTTATAATTTTAGTAAGATAGAATTATTTATAGTTATATGTTAGTAAACATATAATATATATAGTTATAAAAAATTATATATCATTAAACATTTAGTTATATATATATATATATATATATCATACGAGTAGTTAAATTTAGTTATACATAAATATATACAATGGTATAGACAAATATATAGATTTACAAATATGTATACATATATGTATAAATAGTTAAAAATATATTTATATTTAATTATATAAAGTTTTATTTAGTTTTACAAATATTTATATATAGTTATACACATATAATTAAATATGATGTTGTATGTTATTATACATGTAATTATAAATATAGTTACATGTGATTATATATAGTTACACGTATAGTTAAACTTATATTTATACATGTATGTATATATATTTGTTTATATAATTTCATATATTTATACATATAGTTATGTATAGGTATGGATATACTAAAATAAATTTTTATACTAATATATAAAAATGTATATTAAATAAATGTTGTTAATTATATATAAAATAGGTTATACATTAATACTATAAAATTATGTATAGTTATATGTTATTATACATATAATATTTATTGTTATAAAAAATTATATATCATTAATCATTTAGTTATATATATATATTCATATGAATAGTTATATTTAGTTTCATATAAATATACACAAAGTTATAAACAAGTATATAGATTTACATATATGTATAAATATATGTATAAATAGTTAAAAATATAGTTATATTTAATTATTTAAAGTTTTATTTAGTTTTAAAAATATTTATATATAGGTTATACACATATAATTAAACATAATGTTGTTGTTATACATGTAATTATAAATATAGTTACATGTGGTTATACATATAGTTACACGTATAGTTAAACTTATATCTATACATGTAGGTATAAATATTTATAGTAAAATAATTTTTGAATACTAATATATACAAATATATATTAAATATAAGTTGTAAATTATATATTTAAATATAATTAAGTATAAAGCTTTTATAGTAATACATATAATAAGATACAATTATTTATAGTTATATGTTATTATACATATAGTATATATAACTATAAATATTTTTATATAGTTAAACATATAGTTATATATAGATATATTCATACAAATAGTTATACATAAATATATAAAGTTATAAATAAATATATAGATTTACATATATATATACATACTTACAAATATAGCTATATTTAATTATGTAGAGTGTTATATAGTTATACATATATTTATTATAGTCATACAACTTCAATAAATATCTAAAATATGGTCAGCAATGATGTTTAGAGAGAGAGAGAGAGAAATACTATATTTCTACAATTTTCCACATGAGTAGGAAGTTACTTTGAATGGCTATTTACTACTACTTCTATAGCAAAGAGATGTTCTGCTAAAGCATCATAAATTCTTCCATATATTTGCTTGTCCATATATATATATGGAGGAAAATATGAAGATATATGCATGAAAATGAAAAAAAAATGATATAAAGAAAAAACTACTCAATAATAATAATATATAACTAAAACTCATTCCTTTACATTATGAATAAAAATGATTGATGAAACTTTACATATCGAGTATTCCTATAAAAAATAAAACAACTGAATTAAATAAATAAAATCTCACAATAATATAATATTATTAATAAAAAATAAAAATGACATTATCATTTATTAAATAAAATAAAAATTCACTTATAAATACAAAAAGAAACTATAAATACTCTTAATCTATATGAATCATCTCATCCTAGTATCTCAAGATAATAAAATATAATATTACAATATAATTCTCAATAGTTTTGAATTATTTATTTTTATTTACAACTTATTAATGTTCTTTATAATTCATTTTGTTGTACTTTTATGATATGTTACTATTTTTTATATTGTATTGATGTTCTTGAAATTATATAATTTATATTTATTTTATTAAGATATGAAATAATATTTAATAATTCTTGACTAAAAAATAATTAGTAAATATGTTAATATCATAGTAAACTATAAAAGAGTACTCACATAAAAGTACTCGTATATATTCACTAGTACTATAAAATAATGTTTCATTAATGATACATATATTTCCATAATACTTCTCATATTTTATTATATTCTTTATTACCATTTATTACAAGATACATCTGCCACAAATTTTTTGAAACACGAAACATAGATTCAAGCTTGTAGGTTACAACTAATAGTTATGATACTCAACTAATAACTACAATGTTCAACTAACAATTACTGTGAGACATTATTTGAGCCATATAAGACCAAAAGAATACTAGGTTACTTCCTTTACTGTGAGACAACACAAATTGATGCAACCACTCTCCCAGTTGTGGTGCTTGTTTTTGGTGTTTGTTTGTTTATTAAAGTTGACATTTTGATGCTGGTTCTGGTTTCTCAACTACAACAACAAGGGTGCATGATGGACAGGCAAAGCTCCCTTCTTTTTTTCCATTTTGCACCAGTTGTTTTCAGCTGATTCTCATTTGATTTTGCTGCTTCCCTCTATATTTCACCTTATATTGAGTGTCAATTATTTCCAAGTGTTAATATTCTTGTTTAAAAAAAGTTGATAATCAGTTTGTGTATCATTTTATGTATCTATTTAATTGATGACATCATATCATTTTGCTAGGTTTGAGTTGTTGGTTATGGTGAAGAAATATTCGTCTTCATTTGGGAAACATGTGACACATAAGTGTGATGTCTAAGGATAATGAAATGAGTTAGCTAATGGGGTTGGAGTTAGAAACTTGGAGACTCCAGTGAGTGTCTTGATCCTTAATACTGAAGGAAAAAACATGGTGTTGGACTCAGCTGTGGGACTGGAACATGTTCGATGATAAGTACTATTTCATATATGCAGCCTCTAAAAAGAATGAAAAGATATCGGTAAAGTGCGTAAAATTGAGAGATAAACTTGTTGTAGATGCTTTAGCTACTGGATTTGGTCAAATAGTGCATCTAGAAATTAAGTAATATTTTCCTTCACATGTGTTAGGTTTTCTTTTGTGTTTAGAGTTGCCTTCATTAGATTATAATATTGTGGATTTGTTTCGTGATATTAATGTTGATAATTATGTTGTTGAAGAAGTTCAAAATAAATTTATTGAGAAGTACCATATGTAATACAATAGCAGCAGTCCTATATGGAGTCACAGTTAGTGGTCTCGATGAGACAGATAACACAGAGTTCCAGCAGAGAAACAACGCAGGAGAGGCTAGCACAAATGCATCATTTAATGATGAGGATCATGATTTTATTTTAAATGATTATATACCTATGTTATGTTTTTGCTTTAACTATGTAACAATTATATCAAAATAATTTCTGAAATTCTTTTGCTTTTTGTTAATTATATAAAATTGTTTAGAGTATATGTTTTTATTCAATTTAATATAGAAATTTAAAAATATGTAATCAAATCTTTTATAAAAAAATTGTAAAAATTGCTTTGGAATTAAAATAGCTAGAGAATATTTCATCGCTAATTAGCTAGGGAATTATATGTATGTATCTAGTAGAAAAATATTAATTACTATTCTTAATTAAGATCAAAATTAGCAAGGAAGAAAAATAATTAGGTAGGGAATTTTTGTCGTTAAAAAAATTCTAAGGAACTATATTCTGATAAATATTATGCGGTGAGCACTTTAGCTTTGAATAATTTCAGTCATTATTCCTTTTTAGCAACGCAAAAAGGCCATATAGCGAGTGAAATCTCTCTAGCTATTTGGGTTTTTCTTGGAGTGTCTTTATATCTATCTAATATGTCTATCTATCTGTCAATCTATTTATCTATCAATCTATCTATCTGTCTATCTATCTATAAATTTTTAATCTATCGATATGTCTATCAATCAATCATCTATCTATCTATCTGTCTATCTATCAACGTATCAACCAATCATTCTATCTATCTACGTATCTATCTATCTATTTATAAATTTGTCAATCAATCTATCTTTATATCTATTTTCTATCTACTTGCATGTCTATCTGTCTACCTATCTATCTATATATCTATCTCTATATCTATTTGTCTATCTTTCTATCTTTATATATGTATATCTATCTATCTATTATTCTAACTATCATTTTTTTCACAATATATCTAGCAATTTGTCTATCTATCTGTTTATCTATATGTTTATCAATCTATTGATCTATTTGTCTTTCTATTTTTTTATCTATCAATCTATGAATCTATCTATTAATCTATTTATGAAACTGTTTATATATTTGCCTATCAATAGTGTGTCTATATGTTTATGTTTGTCTAACTATTTATTTATTTGTCTAACTATCTATCTATTTTTTAATCTATCTTTCTTTATGTATGTTTGTCTGTCTATTTGCTTATTTGTATGTGTCTACCTGCCTACCTGACTGTCTACCTGCCTGACTAACTAACAAATTGTATGTATGTCTATCTATATGTATGTCTACCTATTTGTCTATCTATGTATCTATTTATATGTTTTCAATCTGGCTGTTTGTCTATCTATCTATTTGTCTATCTATCTATCTGTTTGTATGTCAAACAATCTATTTATGTATCTAACTATCTATCTATCTATCTTCTATCTATTTGTCTATCTATCTATCTATCTATCTATATCTGTCTATCTATCACTCTTTCAATCATTTAATCTATCTATCTATCTATAT